>BQNB010047577.1:0-43032 GCA_026074375.1 Tanacetum coccineum | reverse complement strand
TTTAACGACAAAACTAAATCTACACTAAGCATCAAATAAGCAAAAATATTATAAAACGATAAAAATAAATCTACTCTAAGTATTAAAAAAGGATTAGAAAATGAAACCAAATTGGAGACCCGCAATTAAACGATAACCACCTGATTTAATAAGCTAAATAAAATATTTAAATTCTATCTAGCTTATTAAACCCGTAAGCTCCGCGCCTCGTGAGTAGATCGGTACCAAAGGACAAAACCAAAATGTTATATAGTTAATAACAAATTTAAATATGCTTATTCTATTTTAATCACTAGGCCCAAATCACAACTCAAAACACAAAAGTAGTCAAACTGTTATGATAACAGTGGATATATATATCATATTCATGATTTGTAAAATACTTATGTAATACAAGCAGGCCCATTCAAATCACAATAAATCCAAACGGCCCTAACTGATTAAAGGTGGCCCAAATCAGATTTTGAAAATTAAATCGAACGAAAGCCCAGTGAGCTCAAACGAAATTAGTTTCCATATTGAGACTCAAATTCGAATAAAAAAACTTAACTACTTTAGGACCATAATGACGGAAGCAAACAAGAATTGAAGATCAAATGATTTACTTCAAACCAAACGTAGCCTAGTTTTTATAACGATTCAAACAAACAACGCAAATGAATACGCAAAAACCTATTAAGCTGAAACCAACACTAATAAGCTCAAGTTACAACGAATCCCATGTAAGTCCATAATAAGAAAACGAGATTAGGCAATTAGCATGACGAGATAAACTCATCTAACGACTTAAATAACCCAAGGACGAATTAAGCAAACATCGAAACGAACATTCATTAAGCAAACGATAATAATAAACACTAAACAATCTAATCCAAACGAGATTCAAAGAAGCAAAAATGAGATCTAAACTACAACCGCATAATAAGCCTACATATATCAGAAATAAGCGTTTAAACAAATCTTTAATAAACTCATAAGCTACACGAAAAGAAAGAGAACACGAGAGTAAAAGCATGAGATAAGCAAAACGAGATATTTAATCAACTTCGAACTAATTTAAATTCATCAACACATTAAGTTTTCGAAATAAGAAAGGTACATTAAGCTGGAAAAATGAAATAAGCTAATACAAATTTGAAAATAAGCTAAAACTTAAAAGCTAAACTAAGAAAATAAAATAAAGACTCCCTAACTAACACCTCAACTGTAAGAGGCGTATGTTTTTTTTATAGAGTGTGAGAGGAGTGAAAATGGAATTTCTAGCCAATTATTTGTGTATTGAGTAGCCAATCATAGCATTGGATTTTGAGCACACGGATTGAGATGCAGATCCAACCGGTTGAAAAGCGCCACGTGTTATTCTTTTCTGCTTGTATTGAACCCAACCTTCTCCACTGTTGGATTAAAATGCTATAAAATGAATTGAGTTATAAACTTTCATGCCACATGTCGCTCTACTATTCGCCCCTCAATTTGATAATGCGTAGGTACGTGCTTTGCTTCCATTTATTTACAAGGCATGTGATAATGATGGTGGCTGACGTCACCTTGCTCATATTATAACCATCAGATTTAAATCATTTTCATATTGGGCTCTTAATGGGCTCCATTTAGGCTTTGATAGCTCATGCTTGTTTGGGCTGGTCTGGCCCATTAAATGGGTTACGGGCTGGCCCAATAAAATCCGAAGGCACCGTTGAACTCGTTTTCTTGCACTCTTTCCATTGGTATGCTCGGGGACATTTCACGACTTCATCATAGTTTGAGTAATAATTAGACTTGACCAAATTAAGCCCGATAAATCTCGTTTTTGCACAGTTTTCAATCATTTTACCTGCAAGACATAAAAATACCAAACAAGCATATATGCACGATAATTATCCATATTTTAGCATTTTTAGTCCGTTAAATAGTGTTTTACGGGTTATAAAAGATGTGTATTTTAGCGAACATCAAATTCTCCCACACTAAACCATTGCTGGTCCCACATGCAATGTAAATAAAACAATACCCAGAAATAAATAATTTTATTCCCTTTTAACTTATGACCCCTCACAATCAAACAAGAACATAAAAGGTTCATTAAAAGGTTCAAAAATCATTTATTTCGCAAGCACCCCCGTTTTATCCTTTTTTTTAATTTAATTTATTATTATTATTTATTATTATAATTTTTTTTTGAATTTTTTTTTTCATAATTTCCAACTTACAACTTATTCATGTGTGACATAATGTACTGCTTTCATTATTCATTGATAACTTTTAGGATCACGGAACAAAAAGTGTCCAAATGGATAAATTCACCGTCCCCGACTTTCACCTCTCCAAGCCAAGCTTAAAAACAAGATCATTGTAAAGTACAAGTTATGATGCTAACACTACTCATAAAAGCTAATTGTGTACTTACTTTTCCTCCTTTATTCCTAATTTTGTATCTCAAGATTTTATTTAAGTCATATACCCGAAGGCTCTTTAAGACTTTATTTCGATACTTATTAATTCCAAAAATAAAGCGTAACGGTTAAGTCACAATAATTAGTTTCTAGCCCTTTTCAAAAGAAACCAATGTCATCAAGATTAAAGTCCACATCGAGGCGACCAAAATTTAGCTTTTATTAAGTTACTTAAGCAATGCACCATTCATGTCATATACCCTAAGGCTCTTTAAGACATAAATGGACCAATCTTATTTGCACTATATACCCTAAGGCTCTTTAAGGAATGAATAAGGCTATAATTTCACTTATTAGATTCTACTTGCCCCATATACCCTAAGGCTCTTTAAGGGGTAAGCAAAATATTTATTATTGTGATACATATAGTATGCCAAATTAAGTATTCTTAATGTGTACTCATCTTAATCACAAAGGAACTAAAAAAAACTTCTATTAACTAATTATTAACCAAAAAACCTCACAACTCTATTTATTAAACAATTATATATAAAGGTGAAACAAGCTAATGGGAGAAAAAGCCATAATTTAACTCTCATGAGCCTAAAAGAAATCCAACTATTCTATGTTTAGCATCAACACTTATACTCTACTCTATCATCTTTTGTTCTTCACAATTTAAAATTTCTAATAAAGAAACTCGTGAATACTTAGCTTAATGAATTAAGAGCGGCACTTTAACAAGTCACATTGACTGGCAACAATCTCAACTCTAATAAATTGAACTTCGCATATTTAAAATCAATTATGAGAACTTGCAAAGTCTTCACTTTTTCAAGCTAGACTAGCATTTTATAGCTCCTTGTATAAAAGATTAGCAAAAATCAATCTATTTAAAGTTAAGGAGAAAAGCTAAGATATAAAACCAGTCGGGCCAAAATTTACTTTTCATTCTCACCAACGGAAAGCCTACATTCGTGTCAACTATTTTCTATATATTCAACTAACTATTTATATTATTTTTTTCTTTTTTTTGCAAAATAAACTAGATATTAAGACTTAAAAATTTAAAATTTTTGTGGGAAAACGGGGTACGCGAGAACAACAGCAAAGTACAGGTAAGATCATATTTTGATAGAAATCCCCCCACACTAGAAAGGAACATTGGCCTCAATGTTCAAAAATGTCGGGTTTTACCCCCACACTTAGGAATGAAAAAGGCAAATACAAAATATTCCAAGTGTGAAAGGGGAAACAATTATATATATAAGATCAGGATTGAGGATTCGAAAATAAGCAAAAGATCGAAGACCGGATGATTGGAGTATTGAAAACAAGCACGGGTCTTCATGATCAAAATGAATCCTGCAAAAACGAAACCACATACCATAGAAAGAAGCACGCCCCCACACTTAGGCTATAAAATCACACTCACTTATTAATCAAGAAAATAGAAAGAAGAAAAGACACGGGTTGCCTCCCGAGAAGCGCTTGTTTTTGTGCGAGTCTCTAGCTTGACTCTCCCCGAATTCCTTTGTCCTTGGGGCAGAAACAGAAGAATGGAAAAATCACCATCGGATTTTCATATGCCACCGGCTTAAGAGAAGAAAAATGAAAAGCGAAGATGCCGGGGTCAAAAATAGTATCCTCACTCCTGGAGGAGAGAAGAAAAGAAGAATCCACTAAATAAGTGAGATAAGGAAGAAATATTCGGATAACAAATATGATGGGAAGATAATGGCGATCCTCAAAGGTTAACTTCACAAATGTCAGAGAAAAACTCTTCTCATAAATCCTGGGGTCGAAAACTTTGTCCTCGGTAATCAAATCATCAATAGAGCATCTACAAAAAAATCTTCTTCCATCATTTTCTTTTATTTTCAAATCAAATAAATCATCATTCTCCTTCGGAAGGCTTCATCGATTGATCCCTCGGAAGTGGAAAAACGCTTATAGACGGATCATGATGAAGTAGAATCTCAATGTCGTCTCTAGGAGTGAAAAACTCATCCTCATTAGAATCGGAAAGAGGTGTGACTAGGAAAGTCGACTCGTCAAGGTTGGAATCATAAGAATTCTCGCACTCGATGTCTTCTAACACTTCGTCAAAAAGAGGGTTTATGTCACTAGAGTTGAAATTGACATCAAATTCGAAAAGAGGGTTAGAGAAAGTCACGGAATCATCACATGGAACGTTGATGGAAGAGAAATCATCACATGAAGGTAAAACGTTCTTCTATCACTCCGGATGTATCCTCAATTCTCGTGGATGGGACCAATTTCCTCAGCACTAAAAGTACTAAGGTGCTCGTCCCCCATTATGAGAGAATCCTTGGGCTCAATAGACGGTAAGGTGGATGTGATTGCAAAAACCGAAGAAACTTGAGGTGTTTTGTTTGAATGAAAAATGCTCTCCTTGCAAATAACTCTAAAATTCTTCAAACAAGGTGTGATACGAGTTTGGTGTTTAGCTGTCGACTCTGCGAGATTCTTCACTTCCTGCTTTTCCTTTTTATCGTTGTCATCTTCCGATGGCGGAAAGCAAACTAGAGCGAGTTCGTTGGTGAACTTCTTAAAACTATCCTTGCATGTGTTATTAACCATTTTAATTGACTCGTTTACATGCTTTTGAGGATGTTTTGTCGTGCCATTGACATGAAAAATTATTTGTTCATTTCCGTCCCTTAAAATAAGCTCTCCTTTATATACATCAATTAAAGCACGACCGGTCCTCAAAAAGGATCTTCCTAAAATGAGAGGTACTCGAGGATCGGCTTTGAAATCGACAACAACAAAGTCGGTAGGAAAATGAAATTTTCCAACTTTGACAAAAACGTCTTCGGTGAGTCCTTTAGGATAAGTATTGCGATTCTCTCTCAAATTTCTTTCTCGTTGCGTTTTGAGTGATCTGAGATCTCTAAAGCATTTCTTTGCTTAGATCCTCGTGTAAACACCTCATCGAATCAAGGGTTAGTGTGTTTAATCATTGGGTTTTCGTTTTTCTTAAATGCCATTAAATGTCCCTATAATTTTCGAGTAGTGATTGCCATTTTAGAATAAGTTTAGATTGCGAATTGACAAGGATTCATGCTGCGTTTTAGGGCTAAGTTAATGCTGCGTTTTGTGGTTATGTTGTTGCTGCGTTTTTAGGATTCTAAAGGATAAATTCATGTTGCGTTTTGTGGTTATGTTGCTGTTGCGTTTTAGGATTCCAAAGGCTAAACTCATGTTGCGTTTTGTGGTTATGTTGTTGTTGCGTTTTAAGGTTCTAAAGGCAAAATTCAGGTTGCGGTTTGATGATATAATATATGATTGCGTTTTGATTATATGATTCAAAACAGGCTCAAAACGCAACTCGTTGCGTTTTGATTTGAAGAAATTTTATTATTAAAATATGGAACCCTCTTTTTCAAAATTTTCTAAAAGGGTTGCGTTTTGTCTTGTTTTGAATATTATAATCATTGCGTTTTGTGGATGATTGCGTTTTGACCTAGTTGCGTTTTGACTAAGACTGCGTTTTGAGTATGATTGCGTTTTGAGAATGACTGCGTTTTGAGTATGACTGCGTTTTGAGAATGACTGCGTTTTGATGCCTGCGTTTTGAGTCTGTGTATGTCAAAATCCTTGCGTTTAGATATTGTGCATACATGCTTAACTTCCGTGCATTTGCTCTCATCTAACAACCATTATCTGCATGCTCGTTCGTCTATGATTGTAACTTTGCAGAATCAATGGCTAATGCTGAACAAGCTCTTGCAAGGGCCTCACCCGTCCGTACTGATGAACAAATCGTGCCTCGCAATCGATGGGTGCCAATTGGGAAAAGCAACTGCTATCTGAATGAAGAAAAATCTCAACGCAGTCCAATTTTCAAGATTGCTGTGGACATTCTCAAGCAAACTAACTTCTTGGATTGGGACAAGGTTCTCAACACTAGACTTTATTAATTCGTTCGATTCCTTTTTAGGAATAGTGTCAAGATGCTCGTCCCCTATTATGAGAGAGTCAACGGGCTCCTCGGTTAGTAAATCGGGTATGATAGCAATGGTTTACTCCTCGTCATCATCGTAGCAAATGGGAATCTTCTAATATCGATCTTTAGCCGCTTGCTCTTCCGCAAATCGCTTTTCTTCTTCATTCTTTTGCATAATTTGACCAACCATATCACATATGGATGTCATTTGCTCCATAAGGTTATTTTGAGAATTGAGAAGGTCATTTTGAACATTGAAGATTAGATGATTAATGGTATATTGCGGGGGTTGCGTTTGGTCAAAGCCGAAAGAATTAGGATCGTAGCAAGAATCTTGCTCATAATAATCTTCATTCATTGGTTGACATTGAAAAGTTTCATGAGGACCCTTGCAATTTTCACAACAAAGATATTGTTGTTGAAATTCATGAAAATCTTGCGGGAATTTAAAGTCTTAATTATAACACGGTTCTGGATAGATAAACGGGACTTGAGGTGTACAATAGTGACCATAACGAGCATCGTTCCCGCAAAATTCACAAGAATACATAGGAGGTTGTGGATGTGGGTTGAAAACGTTAGGAGAATCATCAACAAAGTTAGGTTTTGAAACGTAAGGTAATGAATTTTCTTTTTCGAAGTAGCACGTAGAATCAAAACTTGGTAAAGTTTGTGGGAGCTCATCAATGGTTTGATTGCATAGTTCCGGATTAGAGATAATCAGAGCTTTCGGTAGACAATTATAACCAATATGAGCACCGTTCCCACAAGACTTGCAAGTACATCGTTGACAAAAAATTCCATCTAACGAATCACCACACTTGTAACAACAATTGTGGTTAATTTGTGGAGGACTTTGCGAGGATTTTTTATCAGGGTCTTGATTGAAGACGATTGACTCTTGTGGTGCACTAACAATGTTAGTGTTGTCATTAGACGACTCAAAAGTGTTTAGAATTTTGTTTTCATCATGAATTGTATACCAACCTTCATTCAAACACTTTCGCACAAAAGCACAAGATCGACAATATAGATCATCAACCGGGTCTCCACAAGTTGCACAATTCTAAGGGGGTTTAGGAACAAGAATCTTGTCTTCAATACCCCTTTTAGAACAACAATAGTCTGAAGTGTACAAAGCTCCACAAGACGAGCATTCTTTAATCGCATAAAGGGGATTTAAACGATAGTCGAATGACTCCATAGGAATTAAACAATATAGAGGGTTAAGAAAAGAATTAAATGGATAAGAAGGTAGATGGGAATATTTTTAGATTTTGAAAATAATACATAAGAAAAGAAATAAAAATAAGAAATAAAAATATTTTTGGATTTTTTTTATATATATTTATATATATATATATATATATATATATATATAAAGAAAAGGAAAAATAAAAATAAGAAGAAAAAATATTTTTTGATTTTTATATATTTTATAAGAACGAAAATAAACTTTCCGAAGAAAGGATCTTCAAGGCTCGAACACGAACAATCCCGTAAAAATCGCTACACCTCTCCCCGGCAACGGCGCCAAAAATTGATCACGTCCGAACACACTATATATAATATATAATATATAAGGAGGATATCAATAATAATATAGTATAGTATTTCCGTCGGGTTCTAGATAAACGCTTTTAACCAAAGCAATTATCAAAAACCTCCCCGGTCGTTTCCTCGGCGAGAGGTGAATGGAAATCTACGTTCAAGCTGTAAATCGAGCTTGATTGTCATTCAAATTCTTGGTTTTGGTTTTAAACTATTTTTATACTAAAAATTAAACTAATATTAATTCTACGATTTAAAACTACAAGATTATACTAAAATTGATCTAAAAGATATAAATGACAAATATGCTTGCTAAGTGACGTGAAATGTTCATCAAGTGCGGGCTTGGGTTTAACGAATTAAAATCTTTAGAAAACAAGTTTCAAGAAATTAAATGACAAGTAAAGTAAAATGCTTTTAAAAATAAATGACAAGTATTAAAATTGCTGATTCGTCAATAATATATATAGAATATATAAGTAAACACTCAACCAATTACCTTTAGCCAAGAATTGGTTAAGAGTTCACAAAAATAAAATATATATGTGTCCGGAAGTATGATTCCCGGGTCGTTAAGTCCCAACGAGGCTTGAATGGAAAATCGAATGACGGATTGATGATTGATGTTTGAATATGACAAAGTTATGATTGGTTTTCTATTACTACAAGTTAAAAATGCAAAAACGAATAAATTAAACCTAAAAACGAGAGCTAGAACAAATTTTAAACTAAAACGTAGACGAAAATGTGAAAACGCGAGGGGTAAAAACCTAAATTTTGCAAATTAAACCCTAGACTAAAATTTTCTTTTCAAATGTGTTCTAAATGACAAATAATGAAGTTTAAAAAAAACTAGACTAAAAACGGAGGTCGTTTGACCCAAAAACGAGTCAAAACAAAAACCGGGTCAAAACCCGTTCTTTAGAAATTAAAATTTTTAAAAATTAACCCTACAGAAGTTTTAATATTTTTCCTACAAAATATATGAAAAAAGAAAATTTAAAAAAAAAGTTTATATTTTTCTGATTAATATTTTATTTTTTATGATTTTTTAAAGTTTAAAAAGAAAATAAATTATAAAAAATACTAAAAGATTTTATAAAAATCTGAAAAAAATACAAAAAATAGATGAAATTATGAGGAATCCTAGAAAAATAAATTGGGCCACACAGCTTATTGCAATAAGCCGTTAATAAGCCAAACGGGCTTATAAGCTTATTGGGCTAAACTGCCCTTAAGTATTTGATTGTGTGAGGTTTAACCAGAAAAGACCCAAGGGCGAGTTGGTAGTGTGTGGTGTGTTAAAAGGTTGAGAGTGGTAGAGGTCGGGGGTTCGAGCCCTAGCTCACCCCTGACTTCCCACTTTCCCTTTTATTTTTTTTTTTCAAATTTTTCTTTACAAACTTGTTAAGCACTTATTAATAAGCATTTTATTTAACTACGACTTTTTGTAAAAGCTTATAAATAAGCTGGAAAATGAGCTTAAAAGTGACAGATGGCTTTTTTTTAAGCTAAGACTTAGACTAATTCAACTAAATAAGCTCAAATAAGCTTCAAACTAACAAAGTAAGCTACAAATGGCTTAAGGCCAACCTAATAAGCAATCATGCAGAAAATTAAATAAGGAAAAAGAGCTGAAAAAGATCAATTAGCAAATAAGCAAATCTGAATACACAAATGGTCAAAACAGGCAAAGGAGGGCACTTTGGGCTTAAAAATAAGCCCTTAGATGGAACCTTATGGGCTTATGAGTTAGAAAAAGGAAAAGAGGACATAAAATACCATGAGAAAAAGCAATCCAAACTTATTTTGAAACTAAGATAAGCTGTGAAAAGCTTATTGAAAAAGCTGGGAATGGGCAGATTCACAAGGGCACAAAGGACTTTTCCTTTTTGGCTTTTTACACAAATTAAGCTAAACAAATTGTGAAATAAGCACACACATACAATTAAGCACACATAATAAGCATCTGAGCACTACAACAGCCTAATAATTCCAGTAATAACCAAAATAAGCTAAAGGAAATCAAACAATAAAGCCCAGGAAAGCCAAATAAGCCAAGTGCACAAGCTGATGTCAGGCAACCACATTGGACACTCTTTGGGCTTATATTTGTGCACTTAGAGTAATACTTATCTTATAAAAGCTTAAATAGGTCTTAAAGCCTGTACCAGTAGCTATCTAAAAATCCTAAGAAAACAAAAAGTGAAACAAAAGATAAGCTCGAAAAAAGGGCTGAGAAAGTACGTCACAAAGATAGGCTACCTTTAGGTGTTTTTTTTTTCTAAAAAGCACAAAAGCCTAAAACAAGGTTCAAAAATAAGCTAGATAATAAGCCCCAAATGCAAAAATAAGTTGAAACAGATTGGGTTTGACTCTAAAGGAGCTTATGCTCAAATTTTCATAAGCTAAATACAACTTTAAGTGACCTAAATGTGAAACTGAAAATGGGGCTTTTGAAATAAAAAATGAACTTGACAACCATGACAGATTCTAAACTAGAACACAAACTCAAATACACACTTGACTAAGTTATTCTACTGCATTAAACAGGCATGTAACAGGTCTAAAAACATACTAACAACCATTAAATCAAAATTCAAACACATAAGCTAAATTATGAATCTAAAATCCAACAGATTCAAACCATAGCTACTTAAGATTTTAAAAATGAAATTTAAACAATGACAACCTTTTAAAAACAGTTTAACACTCTTAATTTTGCTAGTTAAAACTGGCTAAAAGACCCCAACCCATTAACATTACCCATTCGACCCATTGGCTATTATGCCAAATCACCCTTAATGTATACAAATCCAAGTTTTATAGGCAGATTTTTGTGAGGTTTGTGGCATGGATATTTACCTAACATGCAAGTGAGAGTGTAGATAAGCACAAGTTACAGGAAACAAGGGAAATAAGCACAAAAAAGACACAAATAAGCAATGCTACAGTAGATTTTTAATAAAATGGAACTTAAAGGAACTTACAAGCTCCTTAAGCTTCCTGTATGAATTCAGCAATCACAAACACACCTAATGCTCCCCATGGGCTCAAAAACCCTTCGCCAACCACAATTTGTCTTGCCCTTGACCTTTTGGACAGATTTTGTATATTCTAATTTATGATATTGTATAATAAGGGAAAATGGAATTAATAACTGAGGAAATTTTAACTTAACAACAGAACTTTCATTACTTTTTAACTGGTACAATGCTTGTAAAATAAGCTTAACAAAGTAAAATTCGTACAAAAGCTAGACTTGAAAATTAAAGACGAACTAAAACTAGATAAAAGAGAGATGTTTCTTGTGTGTCTTGGCCTGGGTATTTATAGCCAGCTGAATCTTCTTTACATTGCGTTTGTTGTGTTTGTTTGGTGAGAGCAATCAAAGCTTCAATCTTGGCCTTCCATATCACTTGTGCTTCTTTTAAATTCATCTCAGCCATTGATTTGAGCATAACCATTGAAAAAGGTGTGGATTGCCAACTTGGCAATGGCAACATGTGACAAGGGAAGGTAGTGGAGGAGGGGGTGATGTTTATCTAGGGGTTTTTCAAGGTGGGGGAATAAAACGGTGTTATTTTCGGGGAAGATATCACTTGGCGCTGGAAATATGGTTTAAGCTAAGGATAAGTTGGTAAGGGATAATGGTGAGAAAGGTAGTTTGGGGGTAAAGGGTAACAGTTGTAAATGTTTTAAGGTATAGAGGTTTTGGTTTCACAATGATTGGACCCCTTAAGTATATTAGGTGTTTTGCAAAATTCGTCCTTGTGTGTACAAGTAGAGGGTTTCTGGCAGAATGCCGCCCTCAACTTTTATATGGTCATTACAAAGTCAGTCTTGTGTAAACAAGTATGGGGGTATGGCTGTTTTGCCCCCTACCATATGTATTTTTTACAGTAAATTGCAAATGTCGTCACTTGTTATCTTTTATCTTGCAACAACTTAGGGATTTGGATTAGTGGTCCCCTCGTTGTATTTTCTGCTTCTGTTTCTAGGAGTTTAATTTTGAACTCTGTCGTGATTGTGACTTTGTTGACTTTGACTATGTTGACTTTTTGGCTTTATTGACTCTTTGTGGCTTTGATTTTTTCTTTATGTCTTTTCACACCTTATCCATTCTTGCTCAGTTTTTGTCGTTTTTTGGGCTTTGTTTTCGTCCCTTTTCTGAATATATCCGTTCCCTGCACAACACAAATGCAAAACAACATATATAGCATTTATTTGTCTGTTTTGGCATTTCACACATCCGTTTTTTATAGAAAAAGGTATGTGTAATAAGCACATACCATAAAGATAAACATTAAAACTGCTAATTTAGATTTTGATGATGTTTATTTTGTAGATGAACTTAAGTTTAACCTTTTCTCTGTCTTACAAATGTGTGACAAGAAAAATAGTGTCCTTTTTACTGAGTCTGAATGCCTTATCTTGTCTCCTAGCTTTAAGCTTCCTATGAATGTCAAGTTGTGTTACTTTAAAGCTCCTAGCGAAGATGTCGATGTGTCTACATAGCATGGATTAAAAGAACATTGTTCCCTTATGGTAGGTATAACTTGTTTATATAAAATTGCACACCAAACCAAATTATGGTATAGGAGAAACGGTTCATATGAATTGTCAAAAATATAAACAAACTTGTTAAAGGTCCACCTAGTTAGATGTTTTACCTCACACAAGTTTTGTGAAAGACCACACTTGTGTTTGCCTGAAAAAGGGTAAGCAACACAAGGCCTCCCACTAAGAATTCCACTGATAGAAGAAACATCCGACCAGCCCCTCGAATTGCTTCTCTGGACTTATTTGGACTTGTCTTTGTAGAAAGTATTACTAAAGAAAAGGTACTCTTAGTTGATAGACTGATTGATTTCAGGCAGATTTTAGTTGGTATTATTCTTAAGCTACCAAGTGTGATGAAACATCTTAAAATCCTTTGTAATCTTATCATAGCTTAGAAACCAATTGAATCATAAATGTTAAAATCATGTAGATGTAGATAATGGGTCAGAGTTAAAAACCATGCTATGAATGAATTCCTGTGCTAAAGAAGGAATAACAAAGGGGTTTATGTGGCTAGAACTCCACAGCAGAATTTGTTGCTAATGGAAAAAACATGACCCTAAATTGAGGGCAGCTTAGAACTATGTAGGCAGACTCACTCTTCCTATCCCCATTTTGGTTTGAGGGCAGTAAATAACTGCCTGCTATGTAACTAATAGCGTAT
The DNA here is from genome assembly GCA_026074375.1 of Tanacetum coccineum. NCBI lineage: Eukaryota > Viridiplantae > Streptophyta > Magnoliopsida > Asterales > Asteraceae > Tanacetum > Tanacetum coccineum. The sequence goes on along the minus strand of BQNB010047577.1, from coordinate 29,888 downwards.
TAGTTGACCAAACCATCAAAACAAAACACCTTGATGAACTATTAGCAGAACTTCACACTTATATTAAAGTTTATAAGACCTTTAGTAATAGCTAAACTCCCTCATCCGACTTCTGTCAAAGGTGTCTGTAGTTTCCTTGGGCATGCCGGTTTTTACCGGCGATTCATTCAGGACTTCTCGAAAATTGCCCGTCCTATGACTCATTTGCTTATACAACAAAAGGACCAAAAGGGTAGAAGAGAATCTGCACATTGATTTTTTTGAAGATCAACCAAATGTGGCAGGAACTGGTCCTAATTGGATGTTTGATCTTGATTTTCTAACCAATTCAATGAATTATATTCCTGTTAGTGTAGAAAATCAGGTTAATGTGGATATAGGTACACAAGATTCTTATGTCGCAGGTTCATCAGGAAAAGATAAAGAACCTACTCAGGAATACATACTGCTTCCACTACACCCTCATAGGAAAAGGATTCCAGTAGAAGATGTTGCTCTAGCTGCACATGAAAAACCTTTTGAAAGTTCTCCTAAAGACAATGATGTACAAGATTTAGAAGATGTTGTTGACAAGGAAGGACAACATCAGATGACAGAAGATGAACAAGTCTTGCATGTTGAACTTAAGAAGATGATTGCTCAAGAAGTGGTTGCTAAAGCTCTGGATGATGCAACAAGACAAGCTTTTGAAGAAAAAAAGAGGAATATTGCATCTCAAAAGAGGGCAGCTCAGGCTACCAGTATTAACAAACTTAGTACTGGTAGGTCATCTGTTAGTACTACTACCACGCCATATGTTAGTGCTGCTAGTACTCCCATAGGTGCAAATGCTGGTGAATCATCATTTGTCTATCTTGGAGGAAAAATACCTATTGATGCATCTACTCTCCCTAATGCTGATTTACCCATTGATCCAAATATGCCTGATTTAGAAGATGATTCTAATGCATTTTCAAATGATGGCATATTCAATAGAGCCTATGATGATGAGAATGTGGGTGCAGTGGCTGATTTCAACAATATGGATGACACCATTAATGTCAGTCCTATTCCCACACTCAGAATTCATAAGGATCATCTAAAAGATCAAATTCTATGAGATCCTAAGTCAGCAGTTTAAACAAGTGGAAAGATTTAAAAGGCTTCTTCAGCACAACAAGTATTGGTGAGCTACATCTCTAAATAGAATAGAACTAATCACAAAGATCATCAGAACTATTTGTTAGCATGCTTTCTATCCCAAGAAGAACCCAAGAATATATCACAAGCCTTACAAGATGAAAGCTGGGTTGAAGCAATGCAAGAAGAATTGCTATAGTTTAAATTACAGAAGGTTTGGATACTTGTTGATTTGCCATCTGGGAAAAAGGAAATTGGCACAAAGCGGGTCTTCAAGAATAAAAGGGATGAGAGAAGTATTGTTGTGAAAAACAAAGCCAGGCTTGTAGCACAGGGGTTTAGACAGGTGGAAGGAATAGATTATGATGAGGTTTTTGCACATGTTGCCAAGATAGAGGCAATCAGGTTATTTTTAGCCTTTGCATCATACATGGGATTTACTGTCTACCAAATGGATGTTAAAAGTTAATTTCTCTATGGCACTATTGAAGAGGAGGTGTATGTCCATCAACCTCTAGGCTTTGTTGATCCTGCTCATCCAAACAAAGTCTATAAGGTGATCAAAGCTCTTTATGGTCTTCATCAAGCCCCTAAAGCTTGGTATGAGACACTTTCTTCTTTTCTAATGGAAAATGGTTTTAGGAGAGGTACCATAGACAAAACATTGTTTATCAAGAATAATAAGAGTGACATTATGTTAGTCCAAGTGTATGTGGGTGACATTATTTTTGGCTCTACAAAGAAGTCTATGTGTAAAGAGTTTGAAGACTGTATGCACAAAAGATTCCAAATGAGCTCCATGGGTGAACTCACTTTCTTTTTGGGACTACAAGTGAAGCAACAACCTGATGGGATCTTTATTATTCGGGATAAGTATGTAGCTAATATCCTTAAGAAGTTTGATTTTTGGTCCATCAGAACAGCTACTACTCCTATTGAGTCTAATAAGCCACTGGTCAAGGATGAAGATGGTGAAGATGTAGATGTACATGTCTATAGATCTATGATTGGTTCCCTGATGTATTTGACTGCATCAAGGCCAAACATCATAATTTCTGTTTATGCCTGTGCTAGAATTCAAGTCACTCCGAAAGCTTCACACTTAAATGCAGTAAAAAGGATTTTTAGGTACCTCAAACATCAACCCAAATTAGGTTTATGGTATCCTAGGGATTTACCTTTTGAACTAGAAGCTTTCTCAGACAGTGACAATGGAGGAGCCAGCCTTGACAGAAAATCAACAACAGGTGGCTGTCAATTTCTTGGTAGAAGATTGATATCTTGGCAATGTAAGAAGTAGACTATTGTGGCAAATTCTACTACTGAGGCAGAATATGTTGCAGCTACTAACTGTTGTGGGCAAGTAATATGGATACCGAATCAGATGATGGATTATGGTTTTAATTTCATGAACACCATAATCCATATTGATAATGAGATCACTATAAGTGTTATTAAGAATCCTGTTGCTCATTCTAGGACCAAGCATATCGAGATTCAATTTCATTTTATCAGAGATTGCTATGAGAAAAGACTGATAGAAGTTATCAAGATTCACACAGACTCTAATGTTGCAGACCTTCTCACCAAAGGATTTGATGTCACAAGATTTAACTTTTTGGTGGTTAGCATTGGGATGTTAAATTTGTAGCTATATTTGAGGGGAGGTTATATGTACACTAGAGGGTAAATATGATGAATACTTAGTTAATACTGTTGAGCTTAGTTGATACTGTGAGTTACAACTTTGTACTGCTAGTATAAAAATTTATACTGCTAGGTTTAGTTAGTACTGCTGTGTACATATCGATTGGTGTGACTACTAGAAGCTTTCTCTGAAGGGAGGAATATGATGGTAGTGTGTTCCTTCAGTGTTGGTTGTAAACCACACAACAAATGGTCACCAGTTCACCATGTCTATCAGACTTCAAGAACTGGCTAGTCCAAAGCAAACAATTTTAGTAGAGACTTCTCAAATCCGTTGATGGTTGATAGTTTACCAAAAACTATATGGTTCTCAATGCACCATGTTATTTCAATGAAGCATTGGCTAGTCCAAAGCAAACAACCTTGGTAAAGACTTCCCAAATCCATTTATGGCTGGTAGTTTGCCAAAAACTATAAACCAGTCCAATGACCCACCTCTCTTAAGAGGTTACACACTTGGAAGTGAGGAGGACAATTTAGAACTTAAGAAATTGATGGCAAACTGTACCCAAATTGTCTGCTTTGTGAGGAAAAATAATAGAGAGATTTGGTGAGTTCAAAAACAGAAAGAGAGTTGTGTGTGAAAAACATAAATAAGTGTTTGGTGAGAAAAAGAATTGAGAGATATTTTGTGAGTTTAAAAACAGAAAGATAGTATATGAGTGTAGGTTCCATGATCATTCATACAAACCTTAACAATGATGTGTAGAATCAAGATGCAGGAAAATAAAGACTTTATTGATGATTGAAAGAAACTTTTTGGTGGCTAGAAACCCTAACAATAATATAATGACTAGCTAACCTAATAATGATAAGAACAAAGTGTATTTATACACTAATGGGGTTTGGCCTATGGGCCTTTCTTTTGGGCTTTTGCAGGCTTTTTGCATAACAACCCATTTACATCATTAAACATTAATTAATTAATTAACTATCGAGCTATAAAATGCTTGTTTCTTCAAGACCGAGCTTCTCTTGTTAGACTGTGAAATTATGTTTCTAACAATCTCCCCCTAAGTGAGGTCTTCTTTTGAGGTCTTCTTAGCGTACATATTTGAATTCATAGCATATTAGCTCGTTGTCGTTGCGGTTCTTCACTTGTCTTGCATTTGTGCTTCTGTAGAAATTCAATCTTTGAAACTTGAATTACTAGATTTGATAACTTCATCTTGATCTCAGATTTTCTTGAATTACTTGTGATCTTTTCTTCAATTCGCCATTCGCTGAACTTTGGTCCGACATGCTCATACTTGCTGTAATCATGAAAGCTTTAGTACTCTTTCTTCTTCTAATTATTTTGACTTTAGCATTTGAAGAAAACTTTGATTTCAGAGGTGCGGAAGCTTCATGTACTTAGCTTTCTTGATGTCTTCAAATCTTTGAGTATGAACAATATAGTTTTTAGCAAACTATCAGCTATCAACGGATTTGATATGTCTTTACCATGAGCCGTTTGCTATGGACTAGTCAATGCTTTGTTGCAATAACAAGGTGCAATGATAACCTTATAGTTTTTAGTAAACTATCAACTATGAACGGATTTGATTTAAGATAAGTATCCACCCCACTTCACCAACACCACTCCGGAAGGCAACTCAAACTGAATTTCAGGACGAAATTCTTTTAACACGGGGAGACTATAACAATCCATAATTTCAGGCCCTTTTACGACAATAAATATTCAACTATTTATTTTAAACTTTTACACGTTTACTTTTAATTTCAACCGTTTAGTTAAATCACGTAAACTAAACATCAACAATCAACGTAAACCGACATCAAACAAATAAAATTTTACGTCAAACAAGTGTTATATTATTTTTATGAAAATAATTTATAATTTTTCATATTTTATTTTTATACGTTACGTAAAACGTTTACTTTTCACACTTTGAAACCTTTTTGCATGCATGTAAACCATTCTACCTTTCTACATTTAATCAAATACCCACAATTATACCCAATGCCTAAAAATTATATAATTCATACACATAAACTCCACCAATGCCGCCCCTATGTATATACATACACATCAAATCAATACCATCTTACAAGTATATACACAAAATCAAATACCAAATAATGCATTAAGTAGTATAAACTACCAACTAGTTGAATTATTTTCCTACTCCTCTTACATAAGTTCTTACACAAGAAATCCTCCATACTTTTCTTACAAAGCCCACTCCCCTTTTCCTAATTATCATGAATTAGATGTTAAATGGTTTCCTAGATATTTTGTGTATAAAAGGAACAACAACTAGCTCTTACTTCTCATTTCCCACACTTACAAAAATTCAATAAATCTCCCTTTTCATTCATAAAAACCTACGGCTCAAAATTTATTTAGAAAAGTTTTTATAGTTTTCATTTCTACATTATTTCAAGCATACAAGGGATTAAGAGGTTTTATCTGAAGTGTTTCTAGTGTTTTTACAAGCAAAGATACAATTATAAACCCAAAGGGGTTTTTCAAGAATAACAAGTTAGGGTTTGGTTTTTTATAAGGATTTTGGGTTGAAGTTAGGATTTGATTTGTGTTCATCTTCTACTTTCAATTATACAAGGTCTATATCTCATCTCTACACTTTTATAATTATTTCATTCATTTACTTACATATTTATTATCTTGTTAAATCACCATCTAGTTATTATTTTATAAAGTTTATAAAATAAAACAAGTTTATACATAATCAAGAAAATACATATTCATGGTGAAAAGATGTTTAAAATATGTTAGAATGTAAGAACATATTTTATATGGTATATTACAAGTGTTGGGTAATTTATATAATTAATTGTTATAAATTTATTTATATAGTTTTATAATAAATAATTATCTAGATATTTTATTTGGACAAAATAATGTTACATAAAATAAAATGGAATGAAAATAGGATTAAAATATACAAATGATGTTGTATTAGTTATTTTAGAAGACTTGTAATATTTATATCATGGAAAAATTTATAAAAACAAGTTTTATAAATTTATTTTTGGGACAGAATGTATATTCTGTAAAGACACGAATTTTTATGCAAAGTTTAGACCTAATATTAAAATAGTACTTTTCAAGATGACTCCGTGCATTATAAGGGTAACCGAAAAACGATGTATAACGAAATAGATATGAATTTTACGAGATTTCGGTAATTAATTATATATAAAAATGTTTTTATATAAAACAGTTTATACCTACTGTTTCTGCTCAGATTTTTATACAGTTTATAAACATAAGATTATGATAGATCATCTCGACACGATTCTGAATATATAAAAAACTCAAAAAACGGATTTAAAACGAGAAAGTTATAAATTTTTAAAGATTTCAAAACTATATATTATTTTCTCAGCTTTTATAAAGCTGTGAAAAACTGCGAGAAACTGTGAACTTTGAAATCGGTGTTTTTGAGGGCTTTCAGGTCCGATTCGGCTAAAGTGTAAAACTACAAACTTGTTCGGAATGATGTTTTACTATATACATCAAGTTTTCGAGAACTAGAAGTGTATAAATATTGAACTAGAAATTATAAGAGCTAGTTAACTTTATTTTCCTGACATGAATAGTGTTGGTTCGTTTGGACTATAAAAACTTTAGGAAATATTTTAGCATTACTTGTATAATATTTATACGCGGTTTAAAACCTTATAAATATTATTTTATAAAACACTTTGAAGTATATATCGTAACACTTTAAAATAAGTAAAAAAACTAAATCAAGAGAAATGATATGTAATTAATGTACAGTTATTGAGAAAATGTTTCTCGAAGACCATATACTTGGACATAAATATTAGCGCGACTTAAAAATTGTTTCAACTTTAATAAATAAACAAAAAAACTATTAGGTGGTTATATAACTCTATAATGTTATAATTGTTGAATTTTATTTCCAGTACACTATACGCATAACGACCTATAAAATAATTAGGTTTTGCCATTCGGATCACACGTGACGTTTCACTTATTTGATTTTCTATAATCAACACATTTTACTTGAGGTGAGTTTCATGTCCCCTATTTTATTTCCTTATAACTCTTTTGGGGGAGAATACATGCGCGTTTACAAAATAGTTTACATACTTGTTCTCATAACTTATTTACAAGCTCCTTTATAAACTTGTTTACATGCTCATTACAAACTCATTTACAAACTCGTTACACACTCATTTTCATATCTCGCGGAGGGATACATTACTTGTTTTCACTTATGTACGCAATAACTTTACTTTCATTCAAATGATTACGAATTAGCTTAAGTGGCATGAACTGTTAATTACGGTGGGTAGGCGTGAATGTTATAAAATAGATCTATTTGGGATGACATCCCCGTTCGGGTGAGTAGCACTCACTAGTTCGACGGATTGAACTAACGGACGTATACCATGTCGGAACATTGAACTACATTCACATGAACACTTACAGTGCCTGAAAAGATTGGCATACATACAAGTCGGAGCCTTAGTGTTATGAACTTAGTGCAGTCGTAATCATATTTTCGTGACTATTGTATATGTTAAAATGGTCACACACACTTTATAAATCTTTGATTTCAATATTTTTACTTACATTTTTGTGACCATTGTATAGGTTACAATGGTCATACACACTTTATGAATCTTTGATCTAACATTTATACTTACAAAAACATATGAACTCACCAACTTTATGTTGACACTTTTAAGCATGTTTTTCTCAGGTGAATAAGGTGCTTGACTTAGCTGATGTGCATTGGAGTCTAGACTTTTTAAGAATACATTCATGGATTTTTACAAATCAAATCTCATTGTATTATTTTATGCTTTTCATTGTGATGTAAACTTCGGGACAAATGTTATATCAAGTTTAATTTCAAGAAAATCAACGAGATTACTTTTCAAATGACTCATTTAGAGGTCGTTCTCTTGTATCTTGTGCTATTGTATTATGAAGTAACGCTCCTGGACATAATTCCACTGCGGCCCAATTTAGGGGTATTACAACTATGACATGTTCATGTTGGAGATGGGATTTGATAGACATTCCTTGTAAGCATGTTGTTGTAGCTTGTTAGAATATAGCTATGAATGATCGAGCGACACCACCCCCAGAAGAGTGGGTAAATCCTTGTTATTGGTTGACTACATGGAGGGGAACATACTCTCACAAGGTACAACCTATTTATGAGACCAAGTACTGGGCGAAGTCCACATGTCCAACAACACTTTTGCCACCTAAGCATCATGTCCAAGTAGGCCGACCAATGAAGAAAAGAAAGAGGTCCAAACATGAGGATGAACTATTTGTGAAAGACGGTAAACTAAGCATGAAAGAAAGAATCATTACATGTCAATTCTGTGGAAACACTGGACACAATCAGGCTGCATGCAAAGGACATGTTGGGAATTATATTTATTTGATGATACAAAACAATGATACAAAACAATGAAACAAGAAAGAAACAAAAGGAAAACAAAAGGATCAAAGTCGTCAGATTGGAATTCTACAAGATGTAGGAGTACATGAAGATTTTAAAAGATTTGGTCAAAGATATGAAGATAAATATTAGGAAGATTTGTTTCCTAATACAATTAGTTTTCCTTGTAAAGTCTTATGGACTCTATTATATAAAGAGATCCATAGACATAGTTTTTAGTATCCCTGTGTGTGAAAAACGTGTGTGTACACAAAGTGTTAAAGATGTAGACGTCTAGTTGTGTTGGTGTAGCCCCAAGGTATCAAGGTTTCCTTGAACCCTGTTAGATTGTAACCTTAAGATACTGATCTTTAAGAATATGGGCCTCGAGTGGTAACGTATGAATTAAAACCTTATTTATAACAATGTTTCTTTGTTGAATTATACTGCCTTGTTAATATTCATCATAAGATTTATTCTAAAACAACTAAGAAGCCTTAAACGATCTAGAACCTATCACGTTCTTTAGGTTCTATCAGGTGGTATCAGAGCCACAGGGCTCTTGATCTAGGATCTACAACAAATTCGGTAACATTGGGGTTTTGTTATAAACCCTAATTCGGTAAAGATTTTGGTTACATGAATTCAAGGTTTTTCTTAATGAGGGTTTCATGTTCTTAGTTCTTGATTCAAACTTAAGTTCGTTTGGTTAACACTGTTACATCGCGACAAGAAATCAGAAGACACAAGGTTATATTAATTCTTGTCGTTGTCTGCTTTAAGCCGAATGAATTATTTTTTTTAAAGAATATAAGCGCACGAAAGGTCTAATGAGATAAGTTTATTATATTTAGTACCCACTGATGCATATTGGTTGATTACTTTATTTTCATTGTTTACTTTGGTCTGATTGGTAGTTTGGCCAAATTGAAAAAGTGTGGCAAATAAATAAAAAAAAACCCTATTACTTGTTTATAGTTATGTTAGTGGGAAGGGTAGTAATGACCTTTCCCTAAATTTGTACATGAACATATCCTGATGGTTAAACACTTTGTCAATTAAGCTTCCCCTGAAACCAATATGTTAACCATCTCTTGATTCTTCAAATTCTGTAGGCTTTTTGTAATGATTAATGATGAAGTAAATTTGATATGCCAAACTTGAAACTGAAGTAAAATCCCCTAAATTTGTTACTTAAGCTTGCACTGTTGTTGATTGAAGAACAGTGCAGGATACCCTCTTGAAATAATCCACATCGACATCTTCGTGTGACACTGAGCACTACAATGTAACTCCTTTAAGTGATAGCTATAACCCGTGAGTACTACAACGTAACTCCTTACATCGGATATAACTAGATACTTCAAGTCTCAATCATAAACCGTATACGCTCAAGCAAGTCATCAATCGATAGCTAGAAATCTCGATGATGAAATAAGTAAACTCCTTCATGAAACTCACTTCATTCTCAAATAAGAAATACCAAATAAACTCCGTAATCACTTTGCAATTTATCCAAAAATAGCCATATAACATTTAAACCAAAATCAATCTGTGTGTGTTGTCCGATATCTGATGAAGCTAGTAGTATAAAGTCATTTGAGCCCGAGCAATATTAACTGCAGTAATAAACCTAGCAGTAGAAACTGCTTAACACTAGCAGCAGAAACATCAAGAAGCAATATTAAGTAATACTACTGGCAGTACTAAGTCATACTACTGTTCTCACCACAATCACGAACAACATTAAAAACCATTATCAGCATAAAGTAAATACCAGCATCATTAATAAACAATCAAGAAACTGCTTAAAGAATCTGCACCAAAACCTACCATTTACCGACAACAGTATTAACATTTTTTGGGAACTAATCATTACAGATCCTTCCCAAAATCTCATTTCATAACTCAATCTGCTATGATAACTCCTAAATCTTGTCACAACCTGAAATAGTATTAACTCCTTTTTCCTTCATTAGGTCGACTAAAAACCTTGTAGAATCTTAGATCAAGAGCCTCGTGGCTCTGATACCACATGATGAGAATCGTTTAAGCTCAGGTGGTTTAGACCTTTTCTAGGATAAATTAATAACAAAGGCGGAATATTCAAACATTGAATCATTATTATTAATACAAGGTTTTTCATCATCATCATCTCTAACTATAATGACTACTACAAGCCCCAATCTTACATGATTAATGGTAAGACGGTTACATCAACAGGAATCATAAGATCCTTGGGGCTACACCACCATGCTAGCATTTATCTTTTGTGGGACGTGTAAACCCACACACACAACACGTTTTACACCTTTAGTGTACACACACTTTTTGGTACGCACTTAAAACAATACGTCTATGTCTCTTTATATAGAGAGAACATAAGACTTTTACAAAGGAAATCATAATTAAATTAGGAAACATCTTTAATAGAATTAATAGCATTAATCAACATTAATGCTATTATTAGGAAACATCTTTAATAGCATTAATGGCATTAATCAACATTAATGCTATTAAATCTTCCTAATCAACAATTCAATCAACATTAATAGTATTAATCTCCAAGTTGTAACTTATCTTCAATCAGCATTAACTTGGTCTTTATCTTTTTAAGCAAGTCTTCAATGTTGATCTTGTTTCCTTCTTTATCATATCTTGTAGAATCCTCCATCTTTTGTAGAATTCCATAATGCTTAATTAGTCCCTCTTGTTTCATTCTTTTGTTCTTTTGTCTCATCAAATCTATAAATCCCAACAATCTTCCCCTATTTGATGATGACAAAACAAATAATGTTCTTGCACGAACTTCCCTTGAAGTTGAGATCTTGGATCTCTATGAATGAAACAATCTTCCATTGTAAACTGCTTCCCTTTAACTTAAGATCTTCCCTTTAAGTTATGCTCTCCATGCCATGCCACCACAGGGTCTATAAGTTGCTTTCATCTTTGTAATCTCTTCCCCTTTTTGTCACAATCCAATAGGGACCATATACAACTTTGATCTTCACAACTACAAACCATACATCAAAACTTCTAATCCAAACTTTCTAATGTCTCAAATTACTCTCCATGACGCATAATAAGAATAATGAATTCAAGTAGTAGAAATTTTAAACTAGCAGTAGTAATAATGTTGTAGCAGTAGTAATGACCTTCCCCTGAATCTGTACATGAACATATCCTGATGGGTTAAACACTTTGTCAATTAAGCTTCCCCTGAAACCAATATGTTAACCATCTCTTGAATCTCAAATTCTGTAGGCTTTTTGTAATGATTACTGATGAAGTAAATCCAATATGCCAAACTTGAAATTGAAGTAAAGTCCCCTAAATTTGTTACTTAAGCTTGCACTGTTGTTGATTGAAGAACGATGCAGGATACCCTCTTGAAATAATCCACATCGACATCTTCGTGTGACACTGAGCACTACAATGTAACTCCATTAAGTATACTCATATATCCGTGAGTACTACAATGTAACTCCTTACATCGGATATAACTAGATACTTCAAGTCTCAATCATAAACCGTATACGCTCAAGCAAGTCATCAATCGATAGCTAGAAATCTCGATGATGAAATAAGTCAACTTCTTCATGAAACTCACTTCATTCTCAAATAAGAAATACCAAATAAACTCCGTAATCACTTTGCAATTTATCCAAAAATAGCCATATAACATTTAGAACATTTAAACCAAAATTAATCTATGTGTGTTGTCCGATATCTGATGAAGCTAGCAGTATAAAGTCATTTGAACCGAGCAGTATTAACTGCAGTAATAAACCTAGCAGTAGAAACTGCTTAACGCTAGCAGCAGAAACATCAAGAAGCAATATTAAGTAATACTACTGGCAGTACTAAGTCATACTAATACTACTGTTCACAATACACACAAAATCAACGAAACAACATTAAAAACCATTAGCAGCATAAAGTAAATACCAACAGCATTAATAAACAATCAAGAAACTGCTTAAAGAATCTGCACCAAAAAACAATCTTCCCCTATTTGAAGATGACAAAACAAACAATGTTCTTGCACGAACTTCCCCTGAAGTTGAGATCATGGAACTTTGTGAATGAAACAATCTTCCTTTGTAAACTGCTTCCCCTTAACTTAAGATCTTCCCCTTAAGTTATGCACTCCATGCCATGCCACCACAACCGTTTAAGCTCCTGTTTGTTTAGAACATGATCTAGGATGAATTAATAACAAAGGCGGAATATTCAAACATTGAATCATTGTTATTAATACAAGGTTTTTCATCATCATCACCTAAGATACATGACTACTACAAGCCCCAATCTTACCTAATCAATGGTAAGACGGTTACATCAACAAGAATCATAAGATCCTTGGGGCTACACCACCATGCTAGCATCTATCTCTTGTGGGACGTGTAAACCCACACACACAACATGTTTTACACCTTTGGTGCACACACACTTTTTGGCACACTTAAAACAATACGTCTATGTCTCTTTATATAGAGAGAACATTAGACTTTTACAAAGGAAATCATAATTAAATTAGGAAACATCTTTAATAGAATTAATAGCATTAATCAACATTAATGCTATTATTAGGAAACATCTTTAATAGCATTAATGGCATTAATCAACATTAATGCTTTTAAATCTTCCTAATCAACAATTCAATCAACATTAATAGTATTAATCTCCAAGTTGTAACTTATCTTCAATCAGCATTAACTTGGTCTTTATCTTTTTAAGCAAGTCTTCAATGTTGATCTTGTTTCCTTCTTTATCATATCTTGTAGAATCCTCCATCTTTTGTAAAATTCCATAATGCTTAATTAGTCCCTCTTGTTTCATTCTTTTGTTCTTTTGTCTCAACAAATCTATAAATCCCAACAATGCTTAAAAGTGTCAACATAAAGTTGGTGAGTTCATAGGTTTAAGTAGATGTAAATGTAAAACCCAAAAATATATATATAGGTTTACTGTGTTACAAGTCCTGCCCATACAAGACTTGCAATGCATAAACTTACATATATAGGTTTTCTTAAAATGCGTGTAAACACGAACCACACAAAAATACGTTTATTAAAATGTTGAAATCCAAGATTTGTAAAGTGTGCGTGACCATTTCAATTATTGGGACTTAAAAGACTTCAAGGATTCTTAGAAGTTGCTACTGCTTAGGTACTCCCCTGAAGTTGAGATCATGGATCTTTATGAATGAAACAATCTTCCTTTGTAAACTGCTTCAAATGGCATTGGTAGAGGTTGCGTGAGCTCGTCTACTTTAGTTATGTACACTACGTTACAAAATAGAATAAAGCAAAAAATTTCCCTGTAAAAAGATAGTATATATAGATGTTACATTGCATCTAATTTAATAGATGGATAATTAAATTGATGAAAATTTCAGGTTGTTACATCCCCCCACCCTTACATAAATCTCGTCCCGAGATTTAGTTGAATGATAGAGTGTTAGTTGCAATAGATAATGAATGACTATCTCATAATCTGGAAGAAATCTAGAGGCAATGATAATTGTGAAGTCTGTTAAGACCCCTTAGATCGTTATTAAGACTCATCTAGGATATAGTAACAATGATCAATAAACTTGCACAGCGGAATAATAACACAGAAATCAGAGTTACTTTAAGGTTTTCTTTATTCACTATATCCCCAAGATCAAATTATCTTTGGGGCTAAAACTAGCTAATACATAAACTAACTAATAAACTAACTAATATACACACGTTTTCTTTGTGTGTGTTTAGACTCTCATTGGAGAGATCTAACTATGATGGATGCACTAAACCAGACGCCTATGACCCTTTATATAGAGGGTTTACAAAAAAACCTAGCTTACATAGGAAGCTAACTTAATTTATCACATTAAGTCCTTGTTGTTTCATCTTTCTTCATTTATGCATATGTAGTTTTGTAATCATCAAATCTGATATCCCAACAATCTTCCCCTATTTGATATTACAAAACAATCTTCATGAATGAAACAATCTTCAATGCTTCCCCTTGACTTAAGATCTTCTTGAACATGCCACCACACATAATAAGCTGCAAATCATATCTCTGTAGTCTTCTTCCCCTTTTTGTAATCATCCAATAGGGGTCTTCTGTAGATAAGCAACTTGTAAACACTTCCCCTCAAGTGGTGCATGTAGATGGTTAAACATTTAATCAATAAGCTTCCCCTAAAACCAATATGTTTACCATCTCTTGAATCTCGAACTCTGTAGGCTCTATGTAGTGATCACTGATGAAGAAAACTAAGTATAACGAATTTGATGAAGAAGTAGAATCTCCCAAACTTGTGTCTTATGTCTTGCACTATCCACGTGACGTCAAACTCATACTACAGGGAAAAGTATAAGTAGACCGTAACTTCTTGACATAATCCTCATTTATCCTATAAACTTTGACACTGAGCACAATAACGTAACTCCTTTAAGTGATAGCAAATGTAAGCTTTGAGCACCATAAGAAAAATCACACACTTTTGCTAGATTTTGACAAGTCTTCGTCACACCGTTGTAAGCACGAACAAGTTGTCTTCAAACATTGTAAGGGTTTAAGATATAATAAGAACACGCATCTGTGAAACTCAAATACAACATCAAATAAGTGATAATCACCCGTCTTCATAATCTAATACCACTTGTTGATCCCAATGAATAGATCTTTCTAGCCAGTTAAGGGTGGTAGCTAATCTGGATAGATCCAAACTAACTACAAGAGAAACAATGACTATGAACAATATAAGTTATGCGGAAACTAACTTATACTACTAAGAAGAACAATAAATAAAACAGAACTTTGAAGAAACTAGCTTCAAGTAGCAGTTTAGTAATATTACTAAAACAAGCTGTTAGCGACACTTTTTCTGTCTCAAAACTGTCACAAATGTGTCACTAACCTGTCACTGATTAGAATAATCCAAACTGCCTTTGAAAATCTTTATGTCTGATTTCGCATGCTCTTTATCAATAACCTTGAACGACATCAACCTTTTGTCAATTTTCAACAACTAAACGACCAAATCTGTAACTGATATTGTGCCATCATAGTTGAAACAAGCAACCTGTTTATTGAATCGTTACCAGTAACCATATAAAACTTGTTTCAGGCTACAAATCAAATAACCACACATCAATTACACATCCATATCCAACCACGAACCCTTTTGAATCTTTAGAACAGCCAATCAATGATATTCAATCATGAGGATTTAATCAAGGTTTCCAATCACAAAGTAGCTATTGTTCTTGATTCTTCATTGGCAGTAGTAAGCGTCAGATCCCACGTTGGCAAGATCAGAATATCATCATCACAAAATCTCCTTAGCAGTATTAATAATTAATACTGTTCTTCACATCAGTATTAACTTGTTATGAGAGCAGTACTAAGAATTAGGGTTAGCAGTATTAATGTTGAATAAGTAGTATTAACCTGCCTTTAATTATTCTTGGCAGTATTAACATAAAGGTTGGCAGTATTAACTTTTGAGATAAGCAGTATTAACCGTGAATACCTCCAAGCAGCATAATGTCACTTTATGAGTAGGTTTAGCAAATCGTTTGAGCCCAATTACCAGTAACCTCGGTCCTTCCATCTTGTTCGTTGAACCCCAAAGACCTGCTGCTTCTTAACTCCTTGTACCCTCTTGGACATTATTACATAGCAACGAAAGATTAACGGGGAAGTGTTGTAGTAATCTTCACGGGAACCATAGCAGCAACAATAATAATAAAACCTGGTGACATCCTTTAACTAACGCACCACACACCACAGCAAAACACAATCCATAACAGTCATCTTGCTATTATGGATGCCATCATGTCTCGAACCAAGAGATCACCATGCTGCTAATATTTTCTTTCTTCCTGTTTACCAAAAATACTGCTTCCATGATCTATACATTCTTAATAACCATCACCATTATGAATCAGCAGATCACTTTTCTATTTGTACTGCTCCTGCTTTGTTTCCATCAAACCTTCAATATCAAACCTGCTAATAGCACACTGCTAATATTGTAGCTTCTTACTGCTATAAGCAGTACCTTGTATCTTTAATCATGTGGCTACCTCCTGCTTCTGTTACTTCTTTTTATGTATCCGTTTGAGTTTTGTTAGGGTTTAGGAAACCCTAAAATGATGTAGCAAAACCCTAAATATTATGTATGCTGCTGGTCTGCTGCTGTACCTGCTGAAAATGTTCACGAACCATCAACCAGGCTGACATCCTTCAAACCTTGAGAATCCTAGATATCAAGAGCAACCCGCTCTGATACCAATTGTGGAGATCATTTTGCCCATCTAAGATTAGTTTTACAAACAACATTAATAAGCACAGCGGAAATTATAAAGAACAGTAATGTTGTTAAACAAGGTTTTACTACTAAACATTCAGGCCTCTATTAATTTGATCATAATAAATGGTTACAAACTCTAACAAGGATCCACAATCCTTTACGCTACACTAACTATCTAATAAACTAACTAATATACACACGCTTTCTTTGGTGTGTCTAGACTCTCATTGTAGAGATCTAACTATGATGGATATCTCAAACAGACGCCTCTAATACCCTTTATATAGAGGGTTTACAAGAAAACCTAGCTTACATAGAAAGCTAACTTAATTTATCACATTAAGTCCTTATTGTTTCATCTTTCTTCATTTGTGCATATGTAGTTTTGTAATCATCAAATCTGAGATCCCAACAATCTTCCCCTATTTGATATTACAAAACAATCTTCATGTATGAAACAATCTTCAAAGCTTCCCCTTGACTTAAGATCTTCTTGAACATGAATGAGATAAACTATGCTAATGTGATAAAACAATATAATAAAAAGATTGTAGTCATTCACATCATGTATGTACTCCCTAAGATTGCTTCTCCTAGTGTTGTTTCTTGTCACAACTATGAATGTCTAAGTAATTATTTCCTAAGTTGCATGAACAGATTACACAACCTTCCTGCCGCTATTTAAATACCGTTAGGGCAACCACAAGTAAGGTTAGTATGAAGAATATTAAAAGGACCCCTAAAGTACATTAAATTGCATTTAAAATATATTAAAGTGGATCAACTCATATAAGGTGGCAAAGTATATAATACTGTTACAACCCGATGGTATCCTTTCTAACCCAATATGTTTCCCTAGAACATACAACATCGAACAGACAAAAGCTAGTTGTTCTAAAGCCTAAACATCTATTCAATCACTAATTGCAACACCTACTAAGATCTCTACATTCTTGTTTCATACAATCATAAAGGGAACACAATAGGAAGTTTAGCCAAGCATGTTAAAGATAAAGCAAGAACAACAAATAATCAAACAACAAGACATATTGAATGATTAAGATAATCTTACTTGATTAAAACATGAATTGAAGGAGTTACAATAGGGTTTTGAAGCCCTAAAATCGCCAAAATAATAAGCTGCCAAATGACAAGGGGTTTCGTCTCGCCCCTTTTTTTACTCTAAAGTTACACACTTAAAACCCTAATTTCGGGTTTGTATATATAGAAAAATCGCTGCGACGGCGTCGCATTTTAATCGTGACGCCGTCGTGAAGTAGAATATTCTAGATCTTGGGCTGGGTCGTGCGAGCTGACGCCGTCGTGATTTCTTGTGACACCGTCGTGGGGTGAATTGTGACGGCGTCACGTGTATCTTGTGACGCCGTCTCCAGCCGTTGAGAACATAATCTTGAGAGATGTTGGTGTAGGTCCGTAGTCTTGTCCGTTTCTTCTCCAAATGAGCCCAAGTCACGTGTATTTCCTCCAAATGCCTTCCAAATGCTAAATACCTGAAAAGGAACGATTAAGTACCTATTTTAGGCATAAATGCACGATTTAGGGGGTTAAATGACCCCGAAAAAGTGTATAAAATGACACCTCATCAAATACCCCTACACTTGGGATTTGCTTGTCCTCAAGCAAATGGGCTTTTCTACCTAGACAATAGCAGTATTAGGGCCATTTAACCTACTCTTTAAAAGTATTTTACAACACAACCTTCTAGACCTTGTAATTAAAAGCACAGAAAGCATACACTAGCACCTCACATAAGTGTTTGGGATTCTCTCTTTCTCTCGGGTGTATAATAAATTATAACATAATGGGGAAACAGAAAATCAACACTCATTACCTATCATAGAATATAAATTACCATAGGCTTGGTAAAGGATCAAACCTCCACCGCTAGGCGCAAGCATTATTCATTACTATCTAAGAGGTCTTTTAAACGGTTGTGGGGTGTAGGTGTAAGATATTGTTGGGAAATAGATTGTAAAAAACTTAATACTTGTAGTATAACAGTTAAGTCTGGTAGTAATAGCTAGTTCTGGTAGTACTGAGTTAATACTAGCAGTACTAAGTTAAGTCTGGCAGTACTAAGTTAGTACTGGTAGAGTTAACAGTACTAAAGTTTTAGGTACTTGGTCATATTTTAGATAAGTCTGTTTCTAGTTAAGTCTGTTATGTAACAGAATATAATAGTTCTAATTTTAGAGATTATCTTAGGAGATATCTAGGAAGATATGTAATTATCCTTCACAAACGTTTGTAAAAGCCCATTAGGTTTCCTTAGTGTAAGTAAAAGAGAACCCTAAGGCAACAATGTTTATGTACGTATTGAAATATCATAGAAGCATGAGCTTAATAGCAAATTAGTATTATTGTTTCTTCTTAATTCTTGTGTTAAGATCCCGCATTAACAACTTGATATTCATAGTCAGTGTCTCCTCACATAGTTGATTTGGATTATTCCAAGTTAACTATTGTCTTACAAATCTATATTAGATCCAGAACCCGAAGGACCTACAAGTGGTATCATAGCCATTATAGGACCTGAGAAAGAAGAATCACTAAAAACCACAACTACAATCTCCTACTATTCTTACAAATGTCTCAACCTGCTAATGATGAGTTCTCACAACATCTCAGTGATGATGAAGAATCAAACCATGAAGATGCATCAGATACTGGTGCTGCACCTAAACAACAACAACAGGTGATTCCTCAAACAACTGCTATCTCAAATATCAAACTCCCAATTCTGAAGAAGGAGGAGTATGATATGCTATGGAGATGGAGCATTACCTTGAGTACATTGACAATGAAGTATGGAAGGTAATTCAGAATGGAAACTCCAAGAAGAGAATTTCAACGGAAAAGATGGTATTGACGAGAACCTTTTTTTTTCACCAGTAACTGCTGCAGAAATGCAATCCAAGTCCGTTGAAAAGGAAAGGAAGGCTAAGAATATCTTGCTGATGGCCATTCCCAAAGAACATGAAGATTTCATGGAATGGATGATGCAAAAGAGATCTGGGAAGCCATCAGAACTAGGTTTGGTGGTAATGCAAATTCAAAGAAAATGCAGAAGGCTGTTTTCAAACAACAGTTTGAAGCATTTAAAATATCCAATTCAGAAGGGCTAGAAAAGGGATATGACAGATTTCAACAGTTACTTTCTCAATTGGAAGCTCATGGTGCTGAAGTATCAACTGAGGATGCAAATCATAAGTTTCTCAGATCTTTGCCCCCAGCATGGTCCAATCTGGCAATGACAATGAGAACTAATCCAGAGATTGACACTTTATCTATTGATGATTTGTACAATAACCTTAGAGTTTTTGAGCAAGAAATTCAAGGTGCTTCAAAAACATCTTCAAGTGCTCAAAATGTTGCTTTTGTTTGTTTCACAAAGCAAAAGTAGCACTAATAAAGTTAAGTCTGGTTTTACTGGTGCCTACAGTACTTGCACTCCTTCTACTTCTTCAACCAATGTTCCTGAAAAAGAAGTTCTTGCTGGTTTTGCTGATGAAGTAATCTATTCCCTCTTTGCCAAACAATCAGAGGACTGGGACTTACTTCATGAAGATCTGGAACAAATTGATGATGTAGACATTGAAGAGATGGACATAAATTGGCAAATAGCAATGATTGCTATTCGAATGAAGAAGTTCTATAAGAAAACAGGAAGAAGAGTTCGCGTGGATGGAAAAACACCTGTTGGCTTTGACAAAAAGAAGCTTGAATGCTTCAATTGTCACAACACTGGTCACTTTGCTAGGGAATGTACAGCAAAGGGGACACATGATGGAAAGAAAAAGAAGACTCATTGTATCAACATAAAGAAGTCTGGGAAGCAAAGAGAAAATCATATGGGTTTTGCTGACCAATGATGATGGGATTGTCAATTGGGAGTAACATACTGAAGGTTTGAAGGAAAAACTAATCTTGTCCTTAAGGCTATCTAGCTCAAGACCATGAGGTATCTTTGTGGTTACTAAAACTTGCATTGATTCTTACAATACCCTTAAAACATTGTGTGATGAACAAATGAATCAGTTAGGTGATCAAGAAGCACACATACTTGCCTATAGTCACACTGTTAAGAAACTAGAAGCTCAACTTGTTACTTTTCAAAAACAGCAACTTTCTCTAAATGCAAAGCTACATTTCAGGCTAATGAAATATAATGAAAAAGTATGAAAAGCTTAAAAGATATAGGAGAATAGGAATGAAAGCTGTAAAAGAAAAGGAACAATTGCAAAAAACATTAGATTCATGGAAAGATTCTTCCAAGAATCTTTGGAGATTAATTGATTCGGCACGATTCAAATAGTACAGTTGCATAGATCTGAAATACAATCAAACAATGTGGTTCTAAGTTATGAGGAGAGAAATGAACTTTTCTGTTTTGAATTGTTCAAAAGAGGATTCAATAAAAACCTTTGTACAATAGATTTACATAGACTAATGATTTTAGAAGGTGTTCCCCATCCCTTAAGTGGAGATTCTAATACTCTAAACACACAAGAGGAAATTGATGATTCTTTTATTTTAATTGGTAAAAAGGGTCCTCAAAACCTGAAATTAGTAACCCTCATATGACAACGCTACTGAGCGATTCTACCCCTGTCAATCAAATTACAGTGAAGTATCTTGTGGCGAAAAACCCTGAGCACTTTTAAAAGACGAATCAAGAAAGAAAAGTGTACCAAATGAGATGTCTACGTCTAGGTTGGTGATAACTAATGAAAAAGTTGTGTCTGAATTACAATAAGTTGAACCTAGTTGTGCAAAACACGTAAAAACTCCTAGGCAACCACTCAAAGATAAAGAAACACATAAAGTTAATAGGAAGAATTGGAATGATTATGAGGATAAGAGAACTAGGGAAAGGTTCTCTTTTACTAAGAAGAAATGTTTTTGTTTGTGGTAGTCTAAGGTCATTGATTAAAGATTGTGACGATTATAAAAAGAAAATGGCAATAGAAGCTGAGGTTCAGAGGGTTGTTAATACTGTTAATTGGGTGGCAAACTAGTATGACCAAATGCCAACAAGGATTAATCACACTAATAAAATTGTTCATAGAATCATACAACCTTAATGCTGGTGAGGGCCAAATATTAATTCGTGTTAGGCCTAAAGTTAAATGCTCGTTTAGTGTCTAATGTTAATTACTGTTAATCTAGACAGCCCAGTACGCTAACAAACCTCAAACATTTTAAGTGTCCAAAAGACCACAATGAATCAAATTAAATCAAAGAAGGGAATATGTCAAAATCACATTCATCTGTAAGTAGACCCTGTTGCTAAACTACAGCACAACATGTCTCATTCACATGGTGTAATGAGGGAATTGGGGATCTGCTAGTTAAGAAACCTCACAAGTTTTTCAGTGGAGGAACTCGAAGACCAAACATCAATATATAACGTGTGGACCGACTTTTATTAGAACTGTGAATGCTAAAGGTCTACAAAGGCAAACCCAAGCCCTGTAATTTCCTGGGTCCTAAGAGAGACGAATTTTCTCTTTTTCATGTGCAGCGAACAACCACTGAAGAACATGGTAATTAGAGGTAATATTTGATAGTGATCTCAGGGCACATGACAGTAACAATTACAACTGGAGGATTTTTGAAGAATTCAAATGGGGGATCTGTTACCATTTGGAGGTAGCAAAGGCTACATACCTTGGGTAAAGGAAAAATAAGAGTTGGTAATTTTAGATTTTGAAGTGTGTCTTTTGAAAAAGAATTAGGGCATTTAACCTTTTCCTCAATATCACAAATAAGATGTATATAGCACACAAGGTTCTCTTTTTACTGAAACTGAATGTCTTGTTTGTGTCTTCTGATCTTTAAGATGCCTGATGAAAATCATATCCTTTAAAGTCCCTAGACACCTACAATATGTACAGTTTTGATAAAAGACACCGGTTTTGGAAAAGTTTTTTTCACATCCCAATGGAGATAATTAGTCACCATCTTTGGCCTATATAGCTCAAAAAGTGGGGATAGGGATCAATACGGTAGCAATATTGCTACTTCTATTGATTTGTCTATCCACTGATAGAGTGTATAATTTTTCATAAACTTATTTTTTGAATGGTATGGTGGCATATTGAAAAGCCAGAACGAAGTTTTTTGATGTATTCCGCGTTTCTGCAACTGCTTTTGAACATTCAAACGGAAAACAAACACCTTTAACTGCTGTGACCCTAACCGAAAAGATCATTGGGAATAGAAAGGGGTTTTTGAGGGCACTCAAGACCTTTATTGCCTGGTATGTTACTTGTTGCTTACTACTAATATCCAAATGCATGTCAAAACATCATGTTTGTGACTCCATCGCATCCAACACATCCACACTTCCAGTACCAACTACATCATCACCTCTAGTACAATCTCCACCACCTATACCTTACACTATACCTACACCTACACCTACAACCTACACCTACCCACCTATACCTAAAACTGTACCTGGCACCAGTTGAAAACACACATTTGAGGAGACCATCTCCGGTCCACCAACACTTCTCCACCCCCTTAAGAATAGGCTCAAGGATAATGACTATGGATGATCTACATCCAAGTAGTTCCTCAGTTGTTACAAGAATTGGACAATATGAAGCCTGGAAACCGTGATCTCAAACAAACCAAGCTGACAATGGGAATGCCTCTTGTGAAGTTTAGTCAAGAAAGTAAAGAAGCTGGAAGAGTATTTTAAAAGAAAGAAATTGTTTTATCAGACTCTGAAGATGAATAATCTGAGGCTCAAGGGATGAAAACTCAATGATGATCCTCTAGCGTGCTTTGGT
Source organism: Tanacetum coccineum (assembly GCA_026074375.1). NCBI lineage: Eukaryota > Viridiplantae > Streptophyta > Magnoliopsida > Asterales > Asteraceae > Tanacetum > Tanacetum coccineum. Next base: position 6,531 of record BQNB010047577.1, on the reverse strand, counting down.
ACAAGGACAGGTTCCTCCTTCTATGACAAAAGTTAATGCTTCAGGGAGAACAAAGTGGAAGACGATAATCCTAATACGCTATGAATGCGCAACCTAAACTCTCTCTCAGGGATTGCCTCTACTAAAGCCAAAGTGCCAGTGATAAGGAAGGAGATATAAGAGAAGAAAATAGATTACGGGAAAGAAGGTAAGACTCAAAGTTTGGAATTTTTCAAAGAAGAAGTTGATACAGGTGCTAAGATGTTAATACTAGCTAAAGGATGTTAATACTAGGCAGTAGTAAAATTAGTACTGTGATTGAACATAGTTAGTACTAGACTACTGGCAGTTGTGCCTGAGAATGTCAATTTCCCTTCTGCCTGATAAAGTCAAAGAGCATGGAAAAGCATCTATGATCAATGAAGAAACCCTAAGAAGCCAAAGGAACAAGTTTTACCAGAGGAAGCTCACCTAGCGGAAGCAATCAATTGGAACTTTACAGAAAAGAAAGGTGGCTAAACAATACATTTGGATCTCTCCTAGCACAGAAGAATTTGGCAGAAGAAGAAGAATTAATGAGCCAACAAAAGAAAAGAAAAGCTCAAAGTATCAATTTGAAGCTCAGCATTACCACAGATGAAGATTGGGATTAATTTAAAGCAAAGATTGAAGCTAATGCAGAGTTGTCAAAAAGTATGTTAGGAAGTGACTTACAAGGAAAAGATTTTGCAAAGAAAATGGTTGATCTAGTAAATCAAAGGAAGAAATATTTTGCAGAGGAAAGAGCAAGAGCTAAAAGAAATAAGCCGAGACCCAATCACAGTTGAAGAACATATCTATGAAGTTATTTGAAGAATCAGGGGTCATGGAAGTTATCTTAGCTGAAGAATTTAAGTTTTAAAGCAGTTAAGGAAGAATTTTGATAAGTTTGGTGAAAACAGGTTGAATCTTTTGGGCTACAATAAACATTGAAGCTACTAAAGCAAGTTTGAAAAGCATTTGGAAGAACAACCCAAACAAGACTTTAAAAGACTGAAAGATTGATGAAGCAAAGGATGAGAGCCAACAAGAAGTCCTAGAAAGAGGAGAAAAAAGATTGGCAAGGAAAGGATTGCATACAGACATTGATAAGGATGATTCTGAAGATTTAGATGAAGTTAGTGAGCAAGATGATTCTGTCTCAGGTACTAAAATTCCTATTAATCCTGTTCCTGTAGCTATGAAATCACCTAGTATAAAGCACCGTATAAAAGATTATCAAGCAAGGAGAAAAAGGAGTGTTACCAAATATTAGAGACGATAGAACTGATATAATATACATTAATTTTGGTGCTAATGCTGAAGGATATATCTAAGATGATCTAACGACCGAGTTATATAAGATTGTAATGAATAGATATGGAGTGGGATGGACCGTGTATGAGTTAGAGCAAGGTATTTTGGAAGTATTTAAAAGATATGTTGGAAGAACCTCTTATACAGATCCTATTTTGGAGTTTGTTATGGTATAGTGGTCATCAAAGGGGAGGTCATAATGTGGAGATATAAAGATTCCCTGTAGAGTGACGGGAATTGTGATATAGAGCTGGTTGGGAGTCAGGTCGTGTATGTGGGGGGTATAGATCTATGTGTCGGTTAAGAGAGTCGTCAACTTGTAGATGACGAAGAAGATCACCTCGTACTACATACGTCTGGCTTCACGTGAGATAATGTCAAAAACGACAGTATGATCTAACAACTATGAAGCACACTATTCCACAGGGAGGCTTATAAACCAGATTGACAGTGATTCGCAACATTGGTATACCCTAATTCGAACATTTTTGTATTGGAAAAGCAAGCTGGTATTAGGAATATGAAGTTTGAAGAGTTAGAATCTATGATGGAGATAAGAAGGATTAACACTTGGTGAGGTGCTGATGAACTTAACACTACACATGTTAATCGTCACCATGTCTAACCAACAGAAGGACTGGCTAGTCCAGGAGCAAACGGCTCTGTAAGAGACTTCTCAAATCCGTTCTATGGTTTGACAACTTTGCGAAATAATTGTATGGTTTTTTCAACTCACCATAATTTTTATGAAGAGTTGGCTACCCACAAGTTTTTGGTTTGTGGTAAAGGCTGTGCGAAAAAAAACCATAACAGTCCATAAGATTTAGGCTATGGTAAAGACACATTAAAATCCATATTAGATGGTTGAACAATTTACCAAAAAGTGGATGGTATAGTCAACTCCACCAAGTTTTCAGGTACAGAGAGTTGACATGGTTATAACTTTTGCATGACGGGGTCGATAACTGGTTCGAAAGTGGGTCAAAAGATAGGGGTGTGCGTTGGGCAAACTTGATGAGTGCACATAAGGTGTTCGACAGATTGTCGACATTTGTAACAAACACCCAAAAATAAACTCGAATTGCGAGCAGGATACTAAACGAAAAAGGGTTATATTGGTTCTAGCTTAAAGGTGATACATCAGACTTCAAGTAATAGCCTTTAGTTCGAGTTAACATTAGATAAATGTGTGGCAAATCACAGAGTAAAACTGGTTCATTGGCTGTTTTATAAAAAAGGTAATGTGACAGTTTTGCACATCGACTTTAAGGTCTAGTAACTTTCTATTTACTTGATGAAAATATATGAATTCTAGGGGCAAAATACTCATGACATGTCCTATTTTTGAGATGACCAAGATTCGTTTTATATGTTCTACCTTTTTAGGGTCGAAAAGTGTACTCAAAATCACTGGTGTAGGCTGCGTTCTTTTTATAATTTTGTATACGTGAAATCCTTTTACCCGAGTACTAAGCCTAGCTATGCATGTCTGGTTTTTATAAGAATAATGTTGGGAAATAGATTGTAAAAGACTTAATACTGGTAGTATAACAGGTAAGTCTAGTAGTAATAGTTAGTTCAGGAAGTACTAAGTTAATACTGGCAGTACTAAGTTAAGTCTGGCAGTACTAAAGTTAGTACTGGTAGAGTAGCAGTACTAGAGTTAGTACTCGTCATGATTAGTTAAGTCTGTTCATAGTTAAGTCTGTTTATGTAACAGAATAGTAATAGTTATCTTAGAGATATCTTAGGAGATATCTTAGGAAAGGATATGTATTATCCTTTCACACGTTTGTAAAGCCCATTAGGGTTTCCTTGGTGTATAAGAGGAACCCTAAGGCACAATGTTATGTACGTGATTGAAAAATATCAATAGAAGCATTAGAGCTTAATAGCAAATTAGTATTATTGTTTCTTCTTAATTCTTGTGTTAAGATTCCGCATTAACACTTGATATTCATAGTCGGTGTCTCTCACATAGTTGATTTGAATTTATTCAAGTTAGCTACTGTCTTACAAAAGGCTAATCAGATCCTATACCAAGGACCTACACAAGCTTTGTATGAGAAGATTAAGAGGTCAGATGAAGATTTTATCTCTATTGGTTCTGCTGAAGATGAAAAATTGATCAAAAGGATGAATGAAAAAGGATTTGATTCCTCTAAAAGTGAAGCACTCAAGGAGGGAAGTAAAGAAGAAGTTCAGAAGGAAAGTAAAGAAGAAGAGAGTACCAGAAAGAGAAAACTTGGTACTAGGAAAAAGATAAAGTCAAGGAAAAGAAGATATATTCAAAACACTTCTGAAGATGATAGTGAGAAAGAGAATGATGAGCTGAGATTACATCTAACAATAGCTCCGGATGAAGAAAAAGAAGTAGATTATGAAATACTTGACAGAAAATATCCTATCAAAGAATGGAAGACAGAGTGTCTTGGAACTAAACCACAGACTGATCAAGCTGAACACATTGAAGAGATTAATCAAAATGTGGTGATGATATAAGTAATGGATAAAAGGAGATACTTTCTAGTACTTTGATGAAGAGTATTGTCCATATTTGATAGAGAGGATTTGAATGTTGTGTATCAACTGGTAATGGACAAATATCAAGATGAGATACCTGAAGGTTTTGACAAAGTACTTTGGGGAGATTTGATGGTTATGTTCAACTCAGATGATGAAAATGAGTTTTGGAATTCACAGCTAGATTGGAGTATAGTGAGTTGAAAGTTGCATAGTTCTTCAGGAGTACATCTTAGTTGACTAGACAAGGGTATCCTTTCATATGTGGTAGAAAAATGAAGATATCCTTTAAGAAAGGAAGTATGAGAGATTGCTGAAATTGAAGTTAGAGTCTGAAGAAGACAGTACTATGGCATTAGAGTTGATCAGGTTTATCAAGAAGATCACTTGCAGAGTTAGAAACCTGAAGAATAAGATTGATGTGATTGAGAAGGGTGAGTGTTGGCTATCCACACACAACAAATGGTCATAGTTCACTATGATTAACCGGCATAGAATCTGGCTAGTCCAGAGCAAACGACCTTGTGGTAAAGACTCTCAAACACGTTTATGGTTGACAATTTACCAAAAATAGTAGGGTTCTCACCTCACCTTATTCTGTAGTGAAGAGTTGGCTGTCCGATATCAAACAGTTCATGTAACGGACTAATCAAATCTGTTGATAGCTGATAGTATGCTAAAAAATAAAAAAAAACTTATGGTTTTTCAATGCAACTCATGTTATGGCAATTGAAGATGGGGCTAGTCATAAGCAAACGGTATTGGTAAAGATAAATATTAATTCGTTGATGGTTGGGTAGTTTACCAAAAACTTTATGGTCATTAACTACCATGTTTTAAAATGAAGAGTTTAAACTATCCTAGAGCAAAGGCTACTGGTAAAACGAACATCAAATCCGTTAATGGTTGTAGTTTTGCCAAAAATCAAAAGCCTAAACTTAGTTGGATTGTTGCTGAAAAGATGTTGCTGTGTTGCTGAGAAGACAAAGTTGCTGCTGAAGAAGGATAGAGTTTACAAGATCAAGAAATGATAAGAGTGTTTGGATACATCCTCTAAGAGCTTAAAGAAGATAAATTTGAAGAAACATGAAGTTAAAAGAGTTCAACATTCATGTTTAAGGGAGGATTGTTAGGATTTATGTTTTCCTAACTTAGTACTGACAGTACAAATAGTTAGTACTGATAGTTATAGTTAGTACTGACAGTACAAAATGTTAAGTACTGATCAGTTAGTTAGTACCGTTAGTAGAAAATAGTTAGTACCGTTTAAGAGATATGTATGAGATATCTTAGGAAAAGATATGTATGCGTTTTGTAAGCCTGTTCTGTTAGGGTTTATCCTTAGTCTATAAAAGGATCCCTCTTGGCATAGTTAGATCTCTCAAGATATCTCATAGCAAAATCATATCTCAATAGTTAGTAATCTGTAATCGTTCAAAGCAGATTAATAGAAGTTATTATTTAGTTCTACATTGTTTTTCTTAGTACTTGTGTTAAGATTCCGCATTAACACATAGTATTCATAATCAGTGTTTCTATATAGTCAACTGTATTTATACATCTTGGCTATCATCCTTAATAGGCTGCAGAGATCTATTCCTAAGGGACTCACAACCACCATCTCTATACATACCACCACCTGTTAACCGTAGGGATGATATTCCCAAGTCCGAGCAGCCACCTCGCAAGAGGTTGTGTTTGTCTACTCTAGGCTCTAGATATGAGATCGGGGAGAGTTCTACTGCCAGACCTACCGGAGATCGAGGGGTAGATTATGGGTTTATCAGCACCGTAGATGCTGAAGCGAGATGGCAGGGGATTAGTGAGGTTGGGTATGGTATTAGGGATACTTAGGTAGATCCGGCAGAGGCAGTTCCTGATATAGCACCTATGACCGTGGGAGAGGTCAATACCAGGGTCACAAAGCTTGCTGAGCTCCACAAGCATGATACACAGGACTTGTATGCCTTACTATAGGATGCTCAGGATAGTAGGTCTCGTATATCCTAGCGAGTCGTATGGACTCGCGGCGGGTCGACTTACTTATGAGGGATAGGATGACTCTCCAAGAGACAGTATGGATGGTGGAGGAGGAGGCTTATGCTTCCTGAGAAGCTTGGGCTCACTCGATAGGATTGAGTTAGGCAACCCATCAGGAGCTTCAGACCCACAGTGATCATGTGTATGCACACGAGACCCATCTCCAGGCACATCAGACACAGCTACAGCTGTAGGGTACTCTCATTCAGACACATCATCAGGTACACGAGACTCGCTTTCAAATGCAGCAGGCTAAGATAGCAGTGCTTTGAGAGACTGACCGTAGGCGTCAGGCACAGATGGTAGAGACTCTCCGTGTGATGAGAGACATGAGGCAAGAGATAGGTGACATGCAGGCCGAGTTGTTAGCACTGCAAGAGCAGCGGAGGAGAGCTAGGCAACCAACACCAGTTGCTAGGATTCTAAATCATCAGGATGCTTCTGGGGATGCTGACAGTCACGTCTAGTAATTTATGTTATTATCTTGCTAGGTCATTATACAGGCATGTTATGTATTAGGGGTTTTTCCCTGCTAGCATAGGCTTAGATCTTTTATATCGTATTTTGTGTAATCAAAAACTATTTCATGTAAAAAATTTCTAAGTTATGAATGAAATAGATGTGTTATGTTGTACTATATACCTCTCTTGTGTT
>BQNB010047576.1:0-43032 GCA_026074375.1 Tanacetum coccineum | reverse complement strand
TTCTTAATGCCAAAAATTAAGTATAACATTTAATTTTAATCGCGATACAAGTTAGAAAGCTAGATTTACAACCGTTTAATACACAAATACATTGAAACACATAATTAATACCAAGGCTGTCAAACTCGCGAGTTTACACGTAAGATCGTACGATCTTACGTGTCCACCTGATAAAATCGTGTAGGATTGGTGTAGGATCGCATCAGAGGTAGGATCGCAAGTAGGATCGTAAACTCGCGTGTAAGATCCTAGGATCGCGTGTCGATACGAGTTTACCAAATTACCAAGTTACTAACTTATTGACTTACATACTTACTAGCACATTACTTTTTTAGGCCAAAAAAAACAATACGAGTCCGCTGATCTCAGTAATAAGTATTGACGTTTCATTCCTAGATTTTCTAATCAATAAACTTAATTATCTACTATCCCCAAATTGAAATTACATGAAACAAATTAGGGTTTTTCTTCGCATGTTCTAGTTACCTTAAGCAAAAAATTTCTTACAAGTAATTGTTGTTTTTTCTTTTACCTTTTTCATAGTTTTAATTATTAACATTTAACTTTTAATTTAGATAGCTTAATTGTAGTGATACTAGTGAAGTACTTTGTTTTGAGATATTTATTACGCATGTTATGTAATTTTATTCGTTTAAATCGTGAATGTGACGATTGAAACTTGACTTTTTTGTGTTTTACTTTTACTTTTGTATTTTAAATTTGAACTTTGACATTTTCAAGAGAATATTATATAAATTTATATTTGATGATGAGTAGAAATAAAAATAGTTTGACTCGTTTATCCGTTGCTTACAGAACATGATAAATTGGTAAGATCTTACTATCTCGATCCGATCTTACGATCTCGATCTTGCAAAGATAAAAACGATCCCAGGTGAAATCGCGATCTTGACAGCCTTGCTATCAGCAACTAGTTTCCTGATGGCAGCCTGAGACATGGCTGGTGATGCAGATGTTGATGTCCTCTTGGGAGCCATTCTATCAACATTTACAAGATAACACATAATAAGAATATATCATTGTATGGATTCTTATTTGGTACAAGTTCTAACAAAGAAATACACATTCTTTGATATTACATTGTAGGATATAAACGGAAAATTTTGGAATGGACACTCTAACCTATTTTTTAAAATTTTGTGCTTCTTTAATTCAACATCCATTTATTTTTATTTTTTTGTTTTTTTCCATTTTTGAGTTGGTATTATTTTGTGTGATTTTATATTTTTTTAACTAACTTTAACTTAATAAATATAACTTGATAGTTTAAAACTATATACTTTCGGAGAGGGTGTTGTTTGTCTTTTTACATGCGACGATATGATAATGTTAATATAGTGTTGCGGACAAGCTACGAAAACCCAAACGAATATCACATATAATCGACAGCTACATTCAACGATGTATCGTGAACAAAAATACTAAGCGGGGTAAGAAAATTGGTAAATAGTTGACTTAGTAAATTTTTTATGGCCGCGCTATGCGCGGCGTAACCAATAGTATTTTAAAGTAGCAGATGCATCCCAACCTTGGATTTTTTTTATAAACATGTTATACACTTATACGCTAGCTATACGTTTATATGTATATGCTATTGTGGACGACACTCCAACTCGCTTTCTCTATTTCTTAGGCTAAGTGAGAATATAATTAAGCAGTTGATCCTGTCATTGATAGCTTTTAGTTCTCATGTAAACTTATTTGGATGTGACTGTTTTTGTTGAGTTCATCAATTGCTTAGGGCTCGGTCCTTTTGCTAACAAAGAAAACAAAAAGCATAATAAAACTTCAGTTGCCTTTTATACAGAATCTATTTTTACAATCTTGCATCGTATTAAGCGCATTTCTGGCAAAAAGGATTTAGAATAAACTGTACGAGTATTAATTCTGCTAGCAGCTTTCCTATATAAAATTATATCGATTCCAACATAGTAATGGAATCTGATGAAAAAAATGGTTCAATACTCTTAAAAAGATGAGAAATGTTAGACTTAATTGAAGAATTTTATTATAACTTCGCAAACATATGTGGCAACTAGTGACGACTGACGTGCACCGTATTATATTTTTTTCGCTCTCTATATTTAAAACTCTTCTTGGAAAAACATGAATCTCGTTGTAATATAAGTAGGTGACTTGTTTATTTGGTGTATTTGAGACATTTGGGCTGCGTTTAGTTGTAGGAAAACACCTTGTTTTTAACAAAATTCTCTACAAAACACAAAATCCTTATTTTCTCATTTTATACACAAAACTAGAAAACAATTTTATTTTGTTTTCCCCGTTTTCCTTTTATGACACCCATATCTATTTTCCCCTTATTTCCTACGTTTTATACGTTTTTATAAGTTTTTTGATGTTTATGTACGCTTACAGATTTTTTTACGTTTTCGTCCGTTTTTTACGATTTCGACAGTTTTTTTACGTTTTCGCCTGTATTTTTACGTTTTCATCAGTTTTTTTTACGATTTCGTCTATTTTTTTAAGATTTCGTCCGTTTTTTTGCGATTTCATCCGTTTTTTAGGATTTCGTCCGTTTTTTTACGATTTCGTCTGTTTTTTTACGTTTTCGTCCGTTTTTTACGTTTTCGTCCGTTTTTTACGATTTCGACAGTTTTTTTTACGTTTTCGCCCGTATTTTTACGTTTTCGTCCGTTTTTTTACGATTTCGTCTGTTTTTTTACGATTTCGTCCCTTTTTTACGATTTCGTCCGTTTTTTTACGATTTCGTCCGTTTTTTTACGATTTCGTCCGTTTTTTTACGTTTTCGTCCGTTTTTTTACGATTTCGTCCGTTTTTTTACGATTTCGTCCGTTTTTTACGATTTCGTCCATTTTTTACGATTTCGTCCTTTTTTTACGATTTCGTCCGTTTTTTACGATTTCGTCTGTTTTTTTACGATTTCGTCCGTTTTTTTTTACGATTTCGTCTGTTTTTTTACGATCTCATCCTTTTTTTACGTTTTGGTCCGTTTTTTTACGATTTCGTCCTGTTTTTTACAGACGAAAACATAAAATTACAGACGAAAACGTAAAAAAACGGGACGAAAACCGTAAAAAACCGAACGAAAACGTAAAAAAGGACGAAACCATAAAAAAACGGGCGAAAACATAAAAAACGGACGAAAATGTTAAAAACCGGACGAAAACATAAAAAACGGACGAAATCGTAAAAAAATGGCGAAAACGTAAGAAACGGACGAAATCGTAAAAAACGGATGAAATCGTAAAAAACGGACGAAATCGTAAAAACGAACGAAAAAGTAAAAACAGACAAAATCATAAAAAACGGACAAAATCGTAAAAAACGGACGAAATCGTAAAAAACTGACGAAATCGTAAAAAACTGACGAAATCATAAAAAAACTGACGAAACGTAAAAAAATGGACGAAAACGTAAAAGAATGACGAAATCGTAAAAAACGGATAAAAACGTAAAAAAACAGACGAAATCGTAAAAAAACAGACGAAATTGTAAAAAATGGACGAAAAAGTAAAAAAGCGGTCGAAAACGTAAAAATACTAACGAAAACGTAAAAAAACGAACGAAAACGTAAAAAAACGAACGAAAACGTAAAAAACGGACGAAAACGGAAAAAACGGACGAAAACGTAAAAATACGGATGAAAACGTTAAAAAATCATTAAATAAATAAGATTCACCCAGTAGCCCATTTATCCCATTAGTGCCCGTTTTAGCCCGTGCCCGTGTTGGCCCGTACCCGTTTTGCCTGATGCCCGCGCCCGCCCGGCTCGCCCGTTTTGCCGCCTCTATTTTTGTGTTTCGAATATGTCTTTTATAATATTCCAAAAGTAAATAGAGAATTGAGATAGAAACAACAACACTTGAACATGTATTCTAGTTTTGTAAAATGGAAAACAAACACATGTTTCTTTAACTAAACGCGTTTTTCAAAATTTCAATTGTTTTGTGGAGATAGAAACCCCCTCATTTTTCCTATAAAACAAGAACAGAAAATGATAGAAAATGTTTTACAACTAAACGCAACCTATCTGTATAATTCTTTTCAACATACAATATAATTACAGAAAAATAAGAAATGAATTGATTCTACATGCATGACTAATGTCTCAAACAAAACACTACAATGTGTATATACACTTAATAAAAATTAAGTAGTAACTGCACATATGTATCGTGCTTTCACCACACTATTAAAAAAACCAAAAATAATAAATATTTGAAGCATTGTCCTCGTGATTACGCTTCTGTACAGGTTGGAACTTCACACAAAATCGGATTTTACTATTTCTTCATAACTATTAGTAATAGTTAAGATTAATGTGCCTTCAGTATTCTTCTTTATGTATGTCATCATTGTCACCGATTTTTACTACTTATTTCTCATTGATGAGTCAGTAAACATTCATGAGGCTGACATATGCGACCGATCTATCCTTGAAAGAGGCTGAGACACATCTCATAGCATCTTATTGTTTAACTTGTAGGAATCACCAAGCAGCAAAATATATCCCAAAATCCCCAACTTGTTTTTTTACAACATGATATACGCTATATTAATATCTACAATTTTGGTGTGACTTCTTTAGAATAATCATAGTGTACATGCTGATTTTGATAGTGTTATTAGTCTGCTAAAATATTGTAAAAAGACTTTTTGTCAAGAATTTACTTCTGTTTACATGCTTTTTGCCGCGATTGGGCTTCATGGCCAATTTAGTAAACGCTCCGTTACTAATTAGGTGGTTTCTTTTGATAGTTCTCCCGTTTCTTACTAATTATGTGGTTTCCTTCTTACTAATTACTGTATGTGGTTTCCTTCTGCTGGTTCTCCAGTCTGTTGGAAGCCAATATGATACAATTCACAATTGCCAAATCTTCTTCTACGCTACATACCTATCATGATTGGCCATGCTACAATACATAATCTATCATTAGGTAACTACTAACTACTGTAGTAGTTGATGGATATAACTTTCCATTTTAATAAAATTAAAGAAGGATTAACTGTTTGTCCATCTATGAGTTTAGTTAAGCATAAAATCTAGGATTGCCTGGATCATGTTATTATGCTGTAATATGATCCAATTGGGTCATATAGTGGCCCAAAGTATACCCAAAAAGTTGCTCCATTCTTAACCCCTAATTTAGCCCAGAGATAATGGCCATTTACAATCCCCAAACTAGCAAATCTCCCATTGTCATTAGCCCCATACGGTTTTCTATATATCAAACTGAACATATCCACATGCTACTCTCAAGTCTCAACTCCCACTTGTAAAACATAATTGTCAAATTTGTCAAAACTATCTAACAAGTATTTACTCTAAACTCCCTTAGACTTAACAAAGGCCTTATTGAGTGGTTTATGATATACTCTATTGATTAGTTTTTACTTTTTAGCAGCACGCCGTAAAATGATGAAACTATTCGTCTGGTAATGAAGCATTTTGTTCACCAAGAGGATATATATCGTATAAGAACAAAGGCAGCATGCTGACAACAAGTACAAAAGTACTCTAAATCAACCGGCCGGTGTGATATTTTTGTTGTCCAAGATATATATATTTGATTAGTTCCTCACATGTGATGTCAAAAGATGTTTAATATCCTATTGAAAGAGCTAACTTTATACTTCTGGATGATCAGTTTTGGACTAGAAGACAACAAACATGGATGAGTCCCAATTGCTTTAGAGATTAATTGATACCATCAGGCATCATGCGTGGTATAAGTGGAGCATTGTCTGCTGTTATTCGAGTTGGCATATGATCTACTTAAAAGTTGAAACTGGGGACAGATGCCTTATGGATAACTATAAAGTGAGTGGGATAGGTTATGGTGCACGACAAAGTTCTAAGATTTGGTCCTCCTATGTTGGAGCTTGAAGGGTCAGTGTCTAACTGATTGCTTGGTCAGGGCTAATTGATGGGTGGGTAACGGGTCAAAACAAGTAATTATGTAGTTCGGGTCATAATGGGTTAAATCATGTTGGGCTGGCCTTGCTTACAATGCTTTGAAATATGTAAATATCACAAAAATGTAGTATTTCAATAATCTAAACATCATTTTTAATAAAGTTGTTTAAAAGATTTATGCATCTTAATGCATTATAGTTGAGCCACTTTGACCCACTCGGCCATTTAGCCTTTCTAAAATCCATTCCCATAACAAACAGTCACAAGCCAAAAGGAGCCAGTACTTGAGGGATCAGTAAGCTCCAAGAAACAATGCCCCTCAAGGACTAGTGGCCGGCCCTTGGTGCAATAAACTCACACGATCCATAACAAACCATCGCGCCTTCTGGTCTAGGGTCCCATGACTGGGCCTTCTTGGGTTCAGCTTATAAGAATAATCATGTCGGCATAACGCCTTTTTTCATATAATTGGTCTCATAGGGTACCATTCTCTTAACACTTTTAGAACTCATAAGTAATGATAGGGGGTGCCAGATGAAAAGAATCAGTTCCTTGGTGAGGACTAAGTAAAACCCCACAAACCAAGCTTTAGGGAGGGACTACTGGTCCATTTATATTTATCCTGAAAAAAGTGTCTCCCCTTCCCTTTATCCTTATGCCCGGCCCATTAGCATGTTTTGCATAATGAAAGTCATTAATCATTACAACTCATCTGCTTATCCTTTTGGGTTTTGAGCTTTGAGCTTGCTCAATGTATGAACCACGAAAATGTGACATAATTTTAGATCGACGTACTACTAGTGTTTGAGACATTGTGTTCATCATAAGTCTCTTCTATGGATATTTACTTTATAATATATATGATTAATGACTCCCGTTTCTCGTGCTAAACGAATGACGCAAATCTTTGTGTTTTATATGGTTACAGTGTTCAAAAGGTTTTGTCACTGTGTATACAAAACTAGAAAAAAAAATGATATAGAGAAGTGCCTTATTTCTATGATAACTTTGTAAAATGGCCAGTTGCCATGCTACCTTGGCCTTCATACCACAAAGTTGAATGATATTTTTGGTTCTTCCATTTTTTTTCTTTCTACTTCATTGTCACTTCTTTCTACTTTATTCGATCAAATGTATCGATATACCTAACAAAGGATAACAGTACCTTTCGGCCTACGTAACTAAGTATGACAATGCCGGTATTTTTATTTGATTTGAAAGTTATTCGGTATTTTGAGTCTAAAACATTAAATTCAAATTTGAGTTATTAGGCTGTCTTAGAAAAGGGTCATAGCCAAATTTGGAAATTATAAAGCAAAGCAAAGTATTAGGCAAAGGTATACTTGACATTAAAGTAAATTATTGGTGAGATGGAGCAAACTTAAAGGAAGTATTTATAAATGAGTTTTGTTAACTTTCCAAGTGATGAAAACCCAATGACATGTTTAGCCTTGTGGCCAACTCAAAAAGGATAGTCATATCATGATGGTAGCAACAAGTGTTCTTGTGTATCCGAGACATATAAATTACTCCACTTTTTAACTTTATGTTAATAAAATTAGATGCAACAAAACTTCCCTCAAAGTGAACAAACAAAAAGGTAAAAACTTTGTTACATGTATGTATACTTCACATCTGTGATATTCTATTTTGTAATGGTTACTAAAAGGTAAACAAGTGCTTTTGGAATAGAATATTGCTATGAGACATTATGTTATATGGTCTTTAGTCTTTACATTTATCGAAAGTAAAAGAACATGTGAGCTTTAAAGTCTAAGATTCATTTCCCAATTTAGAATGTAGCCCTACAAGCTAGCAAGTGATGGAGTAATTATTCATCTTTAATACAATTTAATGTCTTTCATAACAATAATCTGACATTTTAAAGATATACGAGTAAGATAATGTTATAATCATATCTGTCATGTAACAGCTATTGAACTTACATTAGCTAGGTTCAAGTAAAAACGATGTACTTAAGTCATTAGTTTACCTTTCATTCAACCATACTGATTTCTTCGTACATTGTACATCATTCTTAATTTCTTATGAACCCAAATTAAAACAAAAGTTGACAGGGATTGAATAAGCATTTGAACATATGATTGCTATGGACTTGCATTGCTTTTCACAAAAAATAAGTCACTCGTTTACTGAACATTTCACGAATCGTGTGGTAAAATGTTCAGTTATGTGCGTTTATTTATTAAATGAGTAAACATGAGCACGTTTTTATGTCCGTTTAGTTAAATGAACAGACATGAACAAAGCTTTTTCGCTCATTTATGTTCGTGTACGTCCAATTATATGTTTGTGTTATGTCTTTGTGGTCCTATATCGTATATTTTTATTACATAATTTAACAATCAGTATAAATAATCAAATGTGACACATGAAACACAATATTTTGTTTATATATTTTTTGCCTTCATATGATCATTTATAATCGTTCGTTGGTTTACCGTTCATTTAATCTCTTAGTGAACGAACACAAACAATCTTGATTTTTAATGAACGGACATGAATAAAAAAATTTGTTCGTTTAAACGTTCGTATCCGTTTATTTGTCCGATTGAAATTAAACGGACATGAACAAAACTCTGTTTGTGTTCGTCCGATTAGTTAATAGCCGTGCTTACCATTTTATTCAAACATTTTGGTATTTTGTTGAAAATTTTGGATTTATCTCCGGCGTGCCTGCTTAATGTAACAACCATGACTTGAGCAGGTTAGTCAAACCATTAGTGTTGACTATTGTGTCTGTTGCAATGTATGGTTTATGTGATTCTATGTGTTTATGTGTGCTTCTATGTGTTTATGAGGTATTGGCAATCAATCTATTGAGTGTGATCATCTCAATGAAATTGGATTGATGGTTGAGTTCATTTCGTTCACTTTTGAATGACGAGGAAATGATTATTGAGATTTTAGCGTTTTATGATTAATGTGTAAGTATTTATACGTATACGTATTTTCGTGTTAGTAATTTAAGATAAGTTTTGACTTTAGAAGTTTAGTTGAGAAAATGTAAAATTTCTATTTTTGGAAAGTTAGGTTGGAAATGAAAAGTTATTTTTAGAAAGGTAGGAAACTGCCTTTATACAAAAAGGTTAGCCAAATAAGTAAACATTTTTACAAAAACTTAAGGTTATATTGTAAATATCTAATAAAAATAAAAAAATAAAAAAAAAATATTTTTTTTATTAGGTGAATAGTGTTCCGAAAATTAGAAAAAAAAGGGAAAAAGAAAAAAATAAATAAATAATTAGAATCCTAGTTTATCTCTAAGACCTAATTAGATTTAGGTTAGGATTCTATCTAGGTGCTTATAAATACAAGGTTAAAAACCCCTAACCCTCCCCATTCATAAATTTGGCCGGCCATAAGGAGAAGAAAAAAGAGAAGACGAAAATTTTTAAGGTTTCGCTTTAAGGTACGATTCGGTTTGTTAAATTATCGTTCGTTTAATTTACTAGTAACTTGATTATGATGGATTAAGATTTAAATTAATTTTATAAATTAGGGCATTTAAATTCCAGAAAGTTTATGATATTATGATGTTAGTTTAATCATTAAATTAATTAGATTAGCGATATGAGCATGCGTTAGGGTTTAGATCACTTGAATTAGATGCGTAATTCACTGCAGAAAGTTAGGCAGTTTTGTAACGAGCATAACTCGGTCATAAAAGATCAAATAAATAATTTACAATATACTGGAGATAACCTCAGAGTGTCTACTTTCTAGAAAATCCGGCCTCATAAGTTTTTGTGGTCGGGAAGTGGGTCAAATGGTCAATACAAAATCAGTGTGTAAAACAGTGACGAATTTCAGTTTTGATTTTGATTTTTCTAAAAATACTTAGACACTGAGTTAGAGGCTCTAAGTCACGTGGAAGTTAGTTCATATATTGGGTGTGACCTCTGAATTTTGGCTAAGGTCAGAGAGGGGTTTAAGTTGGATAATTAATGCCATACTTTTTAAAGGTCAGATTCTGGACGAATTTTAAACACTTTGGATTAATGAATTTTTTTGGGATATTTATAGAGGGGTAGTGACTTTGGGAGAGCTATGAGAGGTTCATAGGACATATATGTAGCATGGTGAATTTTGGTTTGAATTATGGGAGTGTTTAAGTAGTGCGTTTAGGGCACGCAAGTGAGAGTAAAATTCTGCGTAAAACCAGAAAGTGTTAAGTGTAACGTTTAGGTGCAAATAGTAAATGTAAGATTTAATAAGATTATAAAACAAGTATAGGACTATGATAGATCACATAGGCATCCATCATAGTTGAGGTTACATCATTTTGGGTTGAATGCCTATTTGATGGTAACTTATTTTGTGCTTATATTGT
The DNA here is from genome assembly GCA_026074375.1 of Tanacetum coccineum. Lineage (NCBI taxonomy): Eukaryota > Viridiplantae > Streptophyta > Magnoliopsida > Asterales > Asteraceae > Tanacetum > Tanacetum coccineum. The sequence goes on along the minus strand of BQNB010047576.1, from coordinate 32,758 downwards.
TTAGATTGTTCGTGAGATTTGTGAAGTGTTTGTGGATTTGAAGCTAGCAATCAGGTGAGTGTCATAGCCCCTATCTTTTCTAAGATTTTTCATTGGGGTGAAAACGATGCAATGAGTATTGAATGTTTTATTACTGTGATATTTGATGGTTGAGCTGAAAATGCATGTGCTTTATGACTATTACTTGCTATGTGTTGAATGAGAATGACAAGTGGAGCAGGGTTGGATTGGATCGTTGGATCATTCCTTCCTCACTTGGGTTGAGCCGAGCTTCTTTTGAACTGAACTATTTTGTTTGAGCTATATTGATGTGAACTGTGTTGAATTGAGCTGAATGATTTGTAGTATGTGATAGTTCATGATATGCTATGCAACTTTTTATCTTTATCACAGTAATATTTGAATTGTCTTTGAAATGTTTTGAGGTTGATGTCTAAAACCTATGACATCTCACCAACCATTGTGTTGACGTTTTAAGCATCATTTTCAGGTGAGCTTAATGGTGCTATGATATAATGAAGTGGCTAGAAGAGACCGTAGGATGCTTGGAGTTATTTATGCTTTCTGTTTGAATTGTTTGGTTTATGTTTTTGCATGTCATTTATTGACGAGACCTCTTTCTCATTAATAAAGACACCATTAGGTTTTGGGTATTGTTATGACACTTTGTGTCTTTGCTTTACTTTAGTTTTCATTTTAGTATTCTCTATATAGACACCATGTGTTGTGATGATATCCATTCTTGTTTACGCCTCGCGTTTCCGCCTTGGCGGGGTGTGACAGATTGGTATCAGAGCCATTGGTTATAGAGAACTAGGTGGTTGAGCCTAGACTATAGCTTAAGGGTCCCTCATATAGTTGCATTCTAGGGCATAAGTGTTTGTGTACGTATATATCGTATGTTCCCGCTACCTAAAAGCTTTAAATTCTTTCTATTTTGAATTACTACTATATAATATGAAATATATATTTTTTTATTATGGGGATCTAATAGTATATACCCCTTTGTTATTATTTTAGTCATGTCTTCCCCTATCCCCTAGAAGATATCATTGGGAGATTGTTTACCTCACTGGACCCGCGGAGTTGGGTGACTTTTGAGAGAGAAATGTCAAACCCAAGCGAGGCCCAACATAAGTTTAGAGTTAGGTGGACTTTTGAGAGAGAAAAAGTTCATCTAACCCAAGCGAGGCCTATCCTAATAGTTTATTTCATTTCTACCTCTAGCGTTGCTATAATCGGGGATTGCTTTTATATTTTGGGTCGGATGTCGACTTCCTGTTTCGTGTTTAGTCGATTGGGTTTTATGGTTCGTTAGATGGATTTTTATTGTCTGAGTTATATTGCATTTATTATTAAAGTGCTATGTGGTTGATGTGTGTTAGTCATTGAGATGTGTGGTCTTGGAAGTAAGTACACGTGTGCATAAGGTGCAATTATAATTATGTCGCTAACATAATTTTTAAAGGCAAACACACGTGGATTGTGACTGTGATTGCATTGATCTTTGTTGCTTGTATGTATTATATAAGATGTAAGTTTGGATAGTTATGTAAATGGTAGTTGTAGATGTGTGTGAGATCCTCGTTAAGGATGGTTGTGTGGTTCGAGAAGTGCCTCTCTTAACCAATTTGGCATTAATTAGGTGGGTTGCATAGAGGTAAGGTTCCTTTCATCTATCGTTTGTAGATACTCGGTATACTGTTGGTTGTGGTTGTCACGCTTCTTAAGTGGTTCGTTAGCCGTTTGATTCGTTGAGTTATATCCATCGCTCGTGTTGGTATTCTAGCGGTGTTATCTTATAAAATGGATGTTCTACGTTCTCAGTTAGACGATTTTGATTGTTTTCCTTTTGTCTTAAGGGTGACGATACTTTTGGTTTGGTCTAGACCTTTGGTATGTTGTGTTATATGGTTTGTTTGGTTTGCTAAGTGTTCTTGTCTCGTTGTTCGTTTTCAAGTATAAATTAATAATTATGGTATTGGAATTTCTTAAGGGATTTTGGTGTATATTGTGCTATATGACGTCTCGTGTTACGAGTCATAAATTCCTTTTGCAAAGTAGTTTTGTTGTAGTCATGATATTAATATTATTTAGGTGTTAAAAAAAAATTGTCTTTCGTACAATTATGCTATGGATCATATATGTCTATTCGTAATTGTTTAAGTGGACTAAGTCATGTCTGGTTTCGACCATTTTCTGCATTGAACAGAATGAGGAGTGAGTGACTTAGTGTCCATTCAATTATTGAATTAGATGTGTTTGTATTCATGGTTTAGGCTTCATAATCAAATGTGAAAGAATCAAAGTTTTTATAACTTGAATATGTTAATTTCAAATCTCAATTGTTTAAGTGGACTAAGTCATGTCCGGCTACGGCCGTTTTCTGCAATGAACAGAATAAGGAGTGAATGACTTAGTATACATTCAGTTGTGGGTTTGTGATTACATTATTTTGTCACATGATTTTTGAAAAAGTTCTCAAAATCTGTTATTGTGTCAAAATGATACTCTTTCTTAAAACAATTTTAAGAAGTTGAAGGATTTCTCTTGAATTTTTCATAACTGTGTCTTGATTCAAATCAAAAGAGAAATCTTCATCCTTCTTGAAAGAGTATCATGTCACAAAGAGTTTCTGGTGAGGATATTCTAAAAACAGAAAGAGATAGCTAAATCCATACGCGAAAAAGCAAATCAAAAGTGTGTTCGAAAAAGAAATGCCAGAACACACAAAAATGGTAAATAAAAAGAATAATTCGAATAAAGCGTATGACATGTGCTAGAAAAAGCAAGAATGAGCACATGAGGAAAAAAAACTGATCAAAAATATGTTTAAAAAGAATTGCCAGAACATATAAAAATAGACAGATAGGAAAAAGACAAAAATGTCAAAAGAATTTTTGTTTCCTAACACCTCAATTGTATTCATTTAGTTATCATCATGGCACAACAACAACATGCAGCTGATGTTCATCCAGGTGAACTGTGTCCTCCAAACAAGCGATATGACCTTATGGATGCAAACAAGAAGGTTGAGTTGGAGCATGTGCAATGTCCATCAGAGAGCAAGATTCTGATGAATATTATTAAGAATCATCCGTTACGATTCAGCATTGCAGCTTCAGCATCTGTACCTTGGATTTATATGGCACAGTTCTGGCATACTTTGAAAGAAGACGGATCAAAGCATCGACTCAAGTTCTTGCTGGATAGAAAAGAGCTTACACTTACTCTGGATGACTTCAGAACAATCTTTCATCTTCCACAAGCAAATGATAACAATCATGCTTCGTTTGTGCCACCACCATCATTCTCTGATATGGTTCCATTTTACAAACAAGTGTTGGGATTTACAATGGAACTCAAGACTGTTTCTAATTTCAAGATATCTGGTCTTCTACAGCCTTGGCAGACGTTATGCAAGATATTCTCCAAGTGCTTGACTACACGCGTTACGGGATGGGACCAACCGCCGTTGCAGATAATGCAAATGTTATACTGCTTTGTCAATAACATTCATGTGGATTATGCGGAGTTAATGTGGGAAGGCATTTACTATTCGCTTCATCATCCTGCCACTTCGATCCCATACCCACGATTTACGAAGATCATCATCAGTCATTATATGACTATCTTTCCTGACATTTCAAGACGTGCTCGAGATGCTTATCACAATCTTCAAGATGATGATATTATGAAGAATATCTTCAATTCAGGAAGAAACAAGAACAAGGTTGGGATGCGGATACCAGCATGGATGATCACAGATGAGATGAAGCTTACGGAGCATTATAAGATGTATGCAGAGGTGTTTGGGCTAGATGTTCCTCTGACTCAGTCACAGCCGACTGAGTCTACCCAGGGAACGCATAGGACACCTAGCGCCCCTAGGTCACCTAACCCTGCTACGGAGACAGCTGAGTCAAGTGTTCCAAAATGATCAACTGTGATCCGTTTTCGATTATCGTCAAGGCAATCTGCATGACTAACACCACCTGTTCTAGTGCCAGCAGCAGAAAAAGCTGATGAGATGATTTTACAAGACATGATTCAAGTAAGTCTTGCTGAGCACAAGAGTCGTGAAGAACAAGAAGCAAGAGAAAATGTGGCACTGGTATATGAGTACTTGGCAGCTGAGGAGATTGAGAAGCTTGTAGAAGATCCTGAGAATGTTGATGATAGTTCACCTCTTAGGCATGATGACACATCTATTCCCGGCACTAGGTAAGAGCCCAGGAGTGATAAGGAAAGTCCGGAGGTGGAGATTGTTCAGGAAAAGGAGGAAGAGACTACAAAAGACATGGAGGTGGAACCAGATAAAGATACTCCAATGGTAGATATTATGTAACACCCCTATTTTTACAATATAGCAGCGGAAGCTAATCTGGGGTATTACTTCATGGAAACAACAATCATAATCATAGAAAACGACCCAAAAGAGACATTTGTTCAAAAGATACGTTATCATTCATTTCAAATCAGAGTTTTACAAAGGCAGGTCCCAAAATCTAGTTACATACAATGTGAATGATAACAAGTTTTAGCCATCTTCGAGTCCATGCCACTCCGTGCCATATATTGCTCAATAACCTGAGATAAACATGCTAAAAAGTCAACACAAAGGTTGAGTGAAATTCATAGGTTTGATAAAAGTTTTGATATACAAGCAAGTGTAATAATTGTACTAATAATTATTATGAAAATGGTATTGTTATGATATTGGTTCAACGCTTATTATATACCGTTTATTTGTATATTGCAACGAATTGCTATATTGTTGTAACAGTGTATATGCGTTATCGTCATGTTTTGGTCATAATTGGTCTTGTCTTGTATAGATAGTTCTCGGTCTAAGTCTATGACACACAAACTGAACTAGTTATATATATACCCAAAATCGATTGTGATATTATACATATTTATAGTGATAATGGACCTCGGGGTAGGTTATTGCCATATACCTATGAAATTCAAATTAGTGTGAGTTTGGTGTGCATTTAGTTACCTATCCGGCTATCACAAAAAGGTTTCGTCAATCCCAGATAAAATTCTATCCATTTAATATTCGTGTTGTACCCGGAAACTGTGATTATTGGTCCATGATAAATGAGGGACTTTTGGCTATATTGTGAAAACTTAGACAGTAGCTGTACTAGTGTATCAAGATAGCGCATATAACTGTAAAAACACTTGTATTCTGGTTTAAGCATGTATAAGTCTTTCGAAAAGTAACATCACAATTGTTATAGATAAACGGTATGTAAATGACGTTTTGTATACAAGAGGTATCCCCCTGCGGGTTTTTAAAACATGTAAATAAGTTAAAGGCGTGGTTATGAATATCACCAGATTGGTAGATGTAAATAAATATTCCAAAAAATGACAGCTGACGACCAGTATCACAATTCTTATCCAGGGGGTTGTATAGTAAAAATGATAATAACTAGCCACGTCATGCAACTTGAGTAAATATGTTGAGTTTAGGAGATATGTACTCTAGAACTTTAGTTTTAAAGAGTTATGAGTTTTGTATTGAAGAGTTTGGAATATTGTATCACTATTCGGGTATCATAATTCTGAAGTCATTCAGTAACGTTTCGAGGTAGCTAGGTCACTTTAAATCGTTTACAAAATCCCAACAACTCAGTCCAGAACGTAATACCATGTGGACAACTCCTTAATTTGATGTCCATAAGTATTGTGATATGATATAATCGGTTTTAAGCGTTTTTTATTCAATATATGCGAAATGTTAAGCAAGAGAAGAGTTATTAAAGTTATGTGCTTGTAAGGTTTTAGACATGATTTTTATACTTTTTCAAAAATGTTACATTTTAGACCCTTGTGTTTTTGAAAGTGGCAGAAATTTACCCATTGGAGTTGCACTTTTATGACTTTGTTCCTTCAACTTTAAATGATATACCAAGCTAAAACTTTTGTACGTTGAAAAGTAACGTAATTAGACCCTTATAGTTATAACTTTGATAAAATGACATATTCAGCCCCTTTAGTTATAAGTTTCAGAAAGTTACGATATATATCCCTTGCATGGATTATAATTACAAAACATGTCCAAATTGTCATGCAAGCTTATTTTAACATTTTAAAAGATATTTATAACTTATAATAAACTAAAATATGAAGTTTTAATATTACGCAAGTTTAAAATAACGATTCGTTAAGCTAGGAAGCTCATATGGTCGAAATTAGGTTTTAAAACGTAATCGCGGCTGGGTTTTAAGTTCAAATTCCTTCCTTAATCAATTAATAGTGGTTTTTTTAATTATTATTTAAGCATGATAGGATGATTTATAACAATATTTAATCATTATAACATTTAGTTTTAAGAAAAACATAAAATTAGGGTTTCGGGTGTACGGTTTTGGATCAAAATGGAAATTGAGCATGAATTGAGTTATGAAACTTTAACAAGAGTTTATTTAGGATCATATGAACATTATAAGAGTGTAGGAGCAGAAGTATAATATCTAGAACCTGGGTTTGAGCTTCAAGGAGCAAAAATGGTGGAAATGGGTCATTTCGGGTAGTATTTCCACTCGTATGCCTTGTATCTTGTTCCCGGGGTTTCAAATCTTCAAAACTTCTATAGCTTGATGATCTTTGATGATCCTAGAATCAAATGGAGCAGATAAAGGTTGATCACTTGGTTTATAGAAAGAATAAGTGTCGGATAAAGATGAATGAAGCAAATGAGGTCCTATTTATACTGGAATTCATGTAAGGAGGCTAAGGAACTCTTAAGACCAGGCCATGGACATTTGTACAAGCTATCTACTGAGGTGGGAGGTCTATGGAGTGAGTTTTGAGGTCTAGAAAGCTAGAATGATGGTGTGGATACCCTAGATGGAAGCCGCGGCTGTTGTGGTTAAAAAGAGACTCATGTGTCTTTGATTTTAGCCATGGAAAAGATGGAGCAGGTGGGTAAGCTGATTGAGGGCACATGGAAGTGATTCATGAAGGTGCTTGCACATGGGAAGAGTTTTAATTGGGTTGAAACAAGCAAAAACCACCCGCGGGTCTGATTTGGAGTTCTAGGGTTCGTATTCAAGTTTTTGGTTTATATTTAGTGGACATTGATCAAGAAGTGATTAAAATATGATCTTAAGGTTTGTAATAAGAAGTATTAATGGAAATTAGCAAGTGGTTTAGGTTAAAACGGATCAAAATTGAGTAAATAAGGTCGCGGGTTCACTTTTGGTTTGATTAGGGTTTCTTTAGCTTTCTTGGCTTATAATTCGTGTATTCTTGATCAAAGGTGATTGAATACTGATCCTTGACATTGTATAAGGGATTACTAATGAAATTTGATTGGTGGTTTAAGCTAAAATGGGTCAAAATGGAAAGAGTAAGTCGTGGTTTGAATTAGGGTAAGTCGTGGTTTGAATTAGGGATTGTATTGGATTCATTAGGGTTTTCTAGGCTTTGATTTCTTGCACATTGCCAAGTTAATGCTAGATAATGATTTGTAAACTTATTTTATGAGTTTACAATGGCTCTTGGTTGCTTACTTGAAAATGAAATGGTTAGAAACGAGAAAACGGGTCGAATGATCATTTAGGGCTCATTTAGGTACATTTAGGGTTTCTCGGATTCATTTTATGTATAATTGATATGAGATGATGAAATAATGATGAAATAGGATTGAAATAGTTATAAAATAAGTTATTACAACTTATTTGAGTATTGGTTTAGGTTTATAATGGATAAAAACAAAGAAACGGGTTATAGTGTAGTATTTAGCTCGGGTTAGGGTTTTAGACTTTGGTTTCTTGTAATTTCATGAAATGAAGATGATTATGGATTGTAAATGAAGTGTATGACTTGCTTGTAATTTGAACTTGATGGATTGTACAAGATTCTTAGGAAAACAGAGGTAAAACGGTTATTTTGGTTGTCGTGCATCAATGACTCGTACATTATGTATTAAAGACTTGTACCTTTCCTTGAAGAGAATGTATATTCATATGAGATGTTATGTGCATATACTTTAGTAGCTTTTACATTCACTTTAGATATTAACCCTTCACGGATTTAGGGTTTATAGCTATATGATAACGGTTTAAAGCCCGTTTAGATATAACGTTGCGAATAATACATTATAGGAATAATGTACCTTGTAATAGGAATATGATGATATTGACTTGATTTGTTATGATATTTTCTTAACATATATGAAGATAGGATTGCCATAGATAGGTTGCGTGAGCTCGTCTACTTTAGTTATGCAAGTTACATGACATACTGAGGTATTGACAATACAAGTAATGTAATAAAGCTAAAGCAAAAATTTCCCCTACAATTGGTGATATAAGTAAAATAGGTTGATGAAAATTTTGTGGATTGTGTTATAGGCTCCACCCATTACAGAAATCTCGCCCAGGATTTAGTTGAAAGTTTATAGTGTAAGTTAACTGGGCATGATTTTAGGTTAGCTAATCAAGTCACAAGTCCACGATGTGATGGCATTTATAATCTGTTGTACACCAAAATTATATTCCTCCTTTCACACGTCTACTTATTTTCAAGACTACTCCTCTTGATGACAGCCAATAGAATTTCTTCAGATCCTGATAGAACCTGGGTGGATGAAATACTTTGATTTGTGGAACCTGTGGGTTATGGGCCCACCATGCTTCTGCTGCGCTACTCTGATCGTAAAGAATCGCTATTCATTAACCTTTAAAAGTCAACATCGAATAAGAATGCTATCACAAGTCTTTGTCAAAATTTTCATACCTAGTGGTATTGAAATCATTGACATGTATAGATTCTTGTGTGTTTTCCTGTTATTATTTCAGAATATAACAGAGAATTTTAGAATACGGAGATCATGGAATGAGTGATGTCAAAGAATGATTATGAATTTGTAAGAGAGTTGCTAATCACGTGAGATACAGATTTTGAAATGAACAGATGATGAAGGTAATAATTATAATGATTAAGGAATTGTTTGTACAAACGGATTGAAAGAAACTTGTTTGTACGTATGTTATATACTTAAGCCTATTTATTTATAATTTGTCACTTACAAAAAGAAGCGTTCAACTCCTTGTAACTAAGAATTTATAAATTCATAGTTCGAAGATTTATAATTTCCTTATTCAAAGTGAATGAAGTGACCTAAATCATTTCAATAAGATGAATCATAATCGTCTTAACCTAAGCATAGAAAACACGATATGGTAATGTTTAGAAAAAGTGAATGATCATGAATTGTTAGATAATATTCAGATGTTGATTGTACCGACACCCATATAATCGATGATGATAATTTATGTTTCAAAGGTATGAGGAGAGTTATTCAAAGTTTGAAACATAAACATAATCGCTGGAATTGACAAATAATGTCGATTTAGATATCGTCATAAACAAGAAGTAACGGAATCATCACCTTATTATTCATGATAACATTACATACTAACCTTTACATATGAAAAAAAGGAGTTGATACTTTTATGTCTAAGTATCTGTAGATATGGATAAAGAGTAACAGACGACGAGGATGTTGATTGGGATTTTATTAATTGAAAGATTCTGATATCGTGAAATATCCTTGAGAGTTTGTTTTTTTAGGGGTAGAAATCCTAAGTGACAAAAAGCAACGCTTGGCTCTAAGTATCTTTCCCTGTAGACCTGTTGTTTGCTTTGAGCACTGGGTTCGCATAATGGTCCTTTCGATTCTACAGGCATTACAAGTTACGGATACCGTTTGTAGATTAGTTCTAGTAGTTGATCTTTTGTTTCTGCAGTCTTAGTCAGAATGTCCTATCTTGTTGCAAGTTCGACACTTGACAGTACAAGGACCTATGTATGTAGGTTACATCTTTCACACAAAGGACGATTTATTCCATATACCCATTGGTGTCATACTAAGTCCTCAAGGTTTCCTTGCTTCCTATCTGCTGCTGGTGGTGATCATATGTTACGGTTGTTATAGTTATAAAGTTATCGATAGTTGTTGTTGATTATTATTTCCCTTATCCTCCAAGCTTTCGTTACGGTCTTAGCTTCTTGCACCGAAATCATGCTTTATATCGAACCATTAACCGCTGGGCTATGTTTGATTGTCTTTCACCAAAGTTGAGGCTTCGAGCAGTAACGTTCCTTCAATACTTCTATGTGGGGGTAACATGAGAAGACTTCCCATAAGTTTCTCCCGGCATTTGGTACCATGTTTGGGCATAAGATGGCTAATTCTTGGAATCTCCTAATGTAAGTCTTAAGATCATTTCCTTTCACAACCAAGTTGTAAAATTCGTCTTCCATTTTCTTGACTCCAATTCGAGGGCAATACTTATCGGTTAAGAGTCTTTTCAATTCGGTCCAAGTGATTTGATTGCCCTGATTCATTCCAACAGGTTGAAGCGTAGAATATCCACCAAACAGGCAATCATTGGTTAAAGTAACGTAGAATATTTACTTTGTTTTCTTCACACAATGGCTACGAGAAAATACTAATTCAGTCCGCTTAAACTAGCGAATGAGGCCAACTGCTCCTTCCGTACCATTGAAGTAGAAAGGTTAACAGGTAACGAACTCTTTATAGTTTCCCGTTTTTTCTATAGCAGTTCCAGTAGGTCCGGTGTTCCTGTTGGGATTACTATCACTTGCCATTGAGCATTTTGTGCTTTTAGAGCTGCATGAAATTCCACCCATTATTAGTTGCTTGGATGGCACTAAAGTTAGGCCGGCCGTCAGATGTTGACGTCCTTTTGGGAGGCATTCTATCAACATAAGATAACACGTAGTAAGAATGACATCACAAGTTTTGAAAGGTAATAAAAGAAAATGTAATGCTTAAAATGCTTAAAGAGAAATGCTTATTTTTGAATTTTAAGCACTTAGGGGTTATGGTATGTATTCATAAAACGGAGATAAGATGCAAAATTTAGTGAAATGAGATGAAAGAGCGATAAATGGAAACAATAAGATACGAAACTGGATTTGCCTTATAAATAACTTGCTTCTTACTGTACTAGTCAAGATTTGACAAGTGTTTTTATTTATACCACACATCCATGGCTAGGATCAAGCTAATAACTATTCTAGAGTTTGTTGATTCTGAGCTGGTAGATGACATCCTAAAGATCCTCCTGATCTGTTTGGTGACGAGCTTGGATTTTCTTAATGATTTGTTCAAGATCAGAAATTCTGTAGTAAGCAAAGACAATCTTATCCTTTTTGAGCCCTAACTGCTTATTTATAAGTTTGATAATCCTGAGTGACGGATTTTCTTGAGTTCGTCTTTAGTTCGTCACTATTCCTTCCGTAGATCATTCAAGCAATACGTCCTTCCTCCATTTTCTCAAATGTGGTGAAGATAGAGTTCATCAAAGTAATTCAAAATATCCTTCGATTTTTCCCCATGATTTTTTCAATATAAACATCTTAATTGGACATTTTCCTATTCAAATATCTAAGGTGGGGTAGGAGTATAAACTATGGAAGATGTGATACCAAATCACAAGATGGTGTGAAATTCGGGATGATTAGATAACGTAATTTGAGAAGAAGCTGAGGAATAGATTCGCTTCTTAGGGGTAATAGTTCTTCAGGAAAAAAGAAATATCGAGTATCAAATAGTAAGTGATGGTTGTAATATCGATAGAGTCAAAATATCTGGCAGTAAGAGGATCTGTGATAAAATAAGGTGATCCTTAGATTAAAATGTTTGTACGTTCTTTAAACAAGGATTATTGTAGAAAGATGAGAATACTGGTAGGATCATATTATCTTTAGAGTTTTTTGAAGAGTTAAAAGAACTGCTTCCTGCTGAAGCTGGGAAATAACCCGATGAGACCGAAGTATAGTTAAGAATATTCATAGAGTTAAAAAGTTCCTTAAGATAGAAGTAGAGAGGTTTGGGAGAATGACATCGTTCTATTAACACCTATTTTGTAAAATAACATAAGTTATTTATGTAATAGTATAATAGATATGTATATTTACATACTTGTTCCGGAATGTAGTGGCACGGAGAACTTTGATGGACTGAAAAAGAAATGTGGTTATAGTTAGGTTTTGACCTTGTCTTTATAACCATGCGCTGAATACCCACCAAACGTAACACCCCCATTTTTACAATATATCAGCGGAAAGCTATCTGGGTATTACTCATGATACAACATCATAATCATAGAAAAACGACCCCAAACGAGACATAAATTCAAAAGATATGTTATCATTCATTTCAAATCAGAGTTTTACAAAGGCAGGTCCCAAAATCTAGAAACATAAAATGTGAATGATAACAAGTTTTAGCTCCATCTCTTCGATCCATGTCCACTCTGTGGTCGTATATTGCCAATACCTGAGAATAAACATTCTAAAAGAGACAACACAAAGGTTGATTTTGAAATCCATAGGTTTGATAAACAGTTTTGAATACAAGTCATAGTGTAACAATTGCACAACACAATTATTTATGAAATGTTATTGTTATGATCTTGGGTCACTTATTATATATACCCGTGGTATTTGTAATAATTGCAAACCGAATGCAAATTATCATAGTAACTTGTGTATTACTGCGTTATTGTCTTGTTTGGTCTGTGGTCATAGTCCTTTTATAGTATAGTAGTCTGGTCAAAAGCTCATAGCACATAAACTGACTTGAGTGTAAATATATACCCAAAATGTTGATATATATATATATATATATATATATATATTTAGAAGTATATATATATGATATATGTGTTATTTTATATATTTATATTAGTAGTATATATATATATATATATATATATATATATATAGAGAGAGAGAGAGAGAGAGAGAGAGAGAGAGAGATAATGGCCCTCGGTGTAGGTAATTGCCATATACCTATGAAATTCAAATATAGTGTGTTTGGTTACCTATCCGGCTAACACAAACAGGATTCGTCAATCCCAATAGATCTATCCACAATATTTGCGTTTACCCCGAAGATAATTAATGGTCCCATGATAATGAGGACTTTGGCATAATGTAACTAGACATAATTGTAATAGAAGTTAATCCGGATAGCATAAACTTTAAAAACACTGTATTCCTGGGTTTAAAGCATGTATAAAGTCTTTGAAAGGTAATCCCATTGTTAAAAGATAAACGAGTATTTTAAAAGAGTTTGTAACAAGCATGTAATCACCCTCGCGGTTATAAAACAATTAAATAAGTAAAGGCGAGGTTTATGAACTTACCTGGTAGGTTGTTGTAATAAATATTCTGAAATGAAAAGCTGACAACCTTATCACAATCTTAACCGGGGAAGGTTGATATAGCAAAATGATAGTAAATAGCCACGTCACGTAACCTGAGTAAATATGTTGAGTCTTAGGAAGATTGTACTCTAGAACTTTTGTTTTAAGAGTTTAATATTGCTATGCGTTTGATTGGAAAGTTTAGAATTATTGTATCACCGTTCAGGCCATCATAACTCAGAAGTCATTCAGTAAATGTTTGAGGAGCTAGGGCACTTTAAATCATAAACCCAACAACTCAGTCAGAACGTAATACCAAGATGAAACCTCTTAATATGAAGCTCCCTAGTATTGTGATACGATATAATCAGTTTTAAGCATTTTAATCAATATCTGGAAATGTTAAGCACGAGAAGCGTTAATTAAAGTTATGTCTTGTAAGGTTTTAAACATGATTTTATACTTTTTCAAAATGTTACATTTTTAGAAGACCTTGAGTTTTGAAAAGTGCAAAGAATCAGACTTTTACGAGTTTGGTCCTTCAACTTTAAAAGATATACCAAGTAAACCTTGTACTTTGAAAAGTGACATAATAGACCCCTATAGTTATAACTTTGATAAAATGACATATTTCAGCCCTTCTAGTTTATTAAATTTCAGAAGTTACGATATATACCCCCTTAGCACGATTATAATTACAAAACATGTCCAAGATTGCCCATGCAAGCTTATGTGTAACATTTCAAAAGATATTTTATAAATTATAAAAATCCTAAAAGTATGAAAGTTATAATAAACGCAAGTTTAAAAATAACGATTCTTAGGCTAGAAGCAAAACGTGTCAAATTAGGGTATTAAAACGTAAACGCTCGGGTTTTTAAGTCCACAAATTTCCTTCATATTTAATCAAGTGGTTTATTTTTAACATTAGTTAAGCTTATTAGGAATGGATTATAACAAAATTTTTACAATTTTAACTTATAGATTAAAGAAAAACATGAAATTAGGGTTTTGGATGTACGGTTTTGGATCAAAATAGAAAATGAGCATGAATTGAGTTATGAAACTTTAACAAGAGTATATTTAGGATCATATGAACATTATAAAAGTGTAGGATCAGAAGTAGAATATTTAGAACTTGGGTTTGAGCTTCAAGGAGCAAAAATGGTGGAAACAGGTCGTTTCGGGTAGTATTTCCACTCGTACGCCTTGTATTTTGTTCCCGGGGCTTCAAATCTTTAAAGATTCGCTTTCTCTTGGCTTATATTTCGTGTAAAATGATCATGGGATGATATAAATATGTTCTCAAGGATTGTGTTAAGGATTATTAATGAAAGTTGATAGGTGGTTTGGGTTATAACGGGTCAAAAATGAAAGAAACAGGTCGCGGGTTCATTTAGGGCACATTAGGGTTTCTTTACTGTTTTTGATCTTATAATTCATGTATAATGGATCAAGAAGATAGATAACTAACCTTTAAGGCATTGTATAAAGATATAATGAAATGTTGATTGTTGGTTTTAAGCTAAAATGGGTTGAAATGGAATTAATATGCCGCGGGTTGGATAGGTTATATAGATTCGTTAGGGGTATTTCTAGCTGTTGATTCTTGCATATTTTCCAAAGTATTAATGGATAATGAATTGTAAACTCATTTTATGAGTTTACAATGGCTCTTGATTGCTTATTTGAGATTGAAATGGTTAAAAACAAGAAAACGGGTCGAATGATCATTTAGGGTTTATTTAGGGTTTTCCAGTTGTAATTCTTGTATATTGTTGAAATGATGATGGAATGATGATTTAACATGATCGATAATGTTGTAAATTAAGTTATTACAACTTATTTGAGTATTGGTTTAGGTTTACAACGAATAAAAACGAAGAAACGGGTCATAGTGTAGTATTTAGCTTGGGTTAGGGTTTTTGAGTTTTGAATTAGGGTTTTAAGAGTAAAAATGTGTATGAAAGATTATGAATAAAATAATTAGGGTTTACACATTGTATATTAAGTGTATTAGCTTGTACAAAAGTGGCGGTGAAGAAATTGAATGTAAAACGGCTATTTTGGATATCGTGCTTAATGACTTGTACATTGTGCTTTGAAAACTTGTACTTGACTTGGAGGAAGTGTATATTTCAAATGAAATGTTATATTACTTGTACATATGCTTTAGTAGCTTGTACATTTACTTTAGATATTAAATCTTCATGGAATTAGTGTTTAGAGGTATACGATAACTGTTAAAAGCCCGTTTTGAAAACGTGCGAAGTTACATTATAGGAATAAATTACTTTTGTAAAAAGAATATGATGATATTGACTTGACTGTTATGATGTTTACTTGACTATATGAAGAACAGGATTGCCATAGGATAAGGTTGCGTGAGCTCGTCCTACTTTAGTTAAGTAATTACATACATACTGAGATAATGACAATGCAAGTAATGTAATAAAAAGCGAAATTTTCCCCGTACAATTGTGCTAATAGAAAATAAGGATTGATTGAAAATTCTTGGGTGTTTATAGCGTAGTGATAGTAAAACCAGTTAGTATCTTCTGTCCGTTGACCAAAGTATTATATACAGCGTATCGTTGATGTGGAAACTACTATGTTTCTAAAGTCAGGGCAATGGGTCTTTTTGATTCGTCCTAATCTAGACTAGAATAATACGGCGTATTTTCTATCAAATCAGTAGACTTTCTCAAACTCTTCGTTTATGCTTTAAAATGCGTGCCTTTTAGCATAACTTCATTAAGTACTCCATATTTACTACAATTCTTAAATATAAACGATTAAGTAACAATTCTTTGTAATAATCATACAAAATGGGATAATTACATGGGATAAATGATGCTATAAAATAGACGTTATTTGATGTCATCAAATATTCCCCCACTTGAATCCTACTTGTCCTCAAGTAGCCTTTAGAAGTTTATAAAAATGTATCCCTAAGGATATTTTCTGTTAAAGCACTTATTTGATTTATTAGAAGTACACAACCAAACACCTCAACGAAATAGGAAATGAAAACAACTCAAAGTCACTCAAACTAATCTAAGAGTGGTGAAACAAAGTAATTGCTAATATCGTTCAATTGCTCGGTTCGTGACGAGATTCTATCTATCATAACTTGGGCATGGATACACATCTCCAACCACTAAAGCCAAGTGAGTAATAAGTATTATAAAGGTAAATATGGGGTTTTTGTATGGGAAAGGCGTACGGTGATCAGTCTACAATCTTTCAACCAGAATTACCACTCCAACAAGTAGCTGAAGCACACATACATGGACGTAACGATGGAATAACATGTGTAAATTCCGATCACACCTCAATCAAATTTAACCAACGGTTATGATCAAGAATGAAATAGGGTGAGGAACTCATCTAACTATCACCAAAAAGTCATAAATGAACAGGCACTGAGACATGCATACATGCCGTAACGACAGAATAGACATGCATGCTCGAAACAAGTCCTCCTTTCGCGGTTAAAAACCTGCGGCAAATCATTAGTGAGAGGGAAGTAAATTGTTCCTAAAATAACAAATTAAGAAACAAATATATTAAGACTTAAGATACAAGTTGCTAGACACTTTTTTCCTGACCGTTACCATTTTAAGACACAACAATTTACAAACGTCTTGATATACGATAGATCAAAAACACAACCTAAGTGCGTTCACCAGTAACGATCCACTCTCAATCATCCCCAAAACTATAAAAGCATAGAACTTTGCATACTCTACAATGTGAAGTGGCGAAATCTACACTTTTGTACAATACTTTACATCATTGATTTTTTTAGACGTATCAACAATAATCAACCCTCTGTAACTTCCTTCGGTAATGCTCTTTATTTGCGAAACTCATATCTTTATACTTTCTTTCTCCTCTCTTTTTGTATTTTTTTCTCATTTTTTATTGATTTTTTTTTTGCTAACATTCTTCAATCTCGGTGTAGTTTTTCACCATCTTCAACTACATAATAAATTCGAATAATTTCTTGTAGTTCCTTAGGTTCTTCGGTATTCACGCAATAATTTGATGGTAGACAATTAATGAGTTTTGGACTACTAATCATATACATCCCATTTGCAATGTGTCAAATTTCCAACCGCCCTAGAAGAATAGAAAATGACACAAGACGCGGGGAAATACAAACTTTACACTTTAAGCAACTAGCAACTGTAAATTAAACTTACTTTAACAGGGTAGGTTAACGTGTAAGGGTGTAACGAAACAAATAGTTTGTGTAAATTCCAAAAGGATTGGCTTTACGGGTTTTTTCCAGCGATCATCACTCTAAAAAGAAGAGAGTGGAAAAGAGTTTAAATGGAGGTTAACTAACCTGGTTGTAGATAGTTTAATAAGCAACATGTAAGGGCGAATTAGGTGTAATCCTAAGATTTACATTTAAAAACAATTTTCCTCATCCTAAATCTATAGTACTCATCACTGTGGTCTCGAGTGATATACCAAGCCATGTTCTAAAGTCTACAACATCATCGGCACACTCATATTTTATGTAATTTACGTAAGCATATGGAAACGGATAGGCTAAATCCTCACAATATCAACAAGGGTTGTTGTGTGTGGTTATAAACATGGAATTCAGTTCACAAAATGTATGCTGTGAATTTTTTTTAAAATATCAGTCATAATTTAAGCATTTTAGTGTGAAAATTAGGACAAGTAAACATTCTAATTCCATTCCCTTACTTGAATTATACAACGTCCTCGTTGTATAGATAAAACATTAAAAATACGGGAATTAAAAAGAATTAGAATGAGAAACTCCCCTGATATTTTCTCGGTAGTGATTCTCCATGTAGATTTATTGAGGAAGATTGTGTGTTGAACAACCGCCTTGAAGTTTCAAAACTCCAACACTTCAGGATCTCCAGATTTGTAAATTCTCCATCAATATTCGTCGATATTTCATTCACGAGGTCCTATGTAAATTCTCAGAAAAGAAATGCAATTCTATCTCCATGTATTCGTTTGGTTAGACTCAAAATAAATACCTAAAACTGTATAGGAAGTCGATACGCCGTATCCATACCCCAGGATACGTCGTATTGATACTTGTATACGTTGTATTCATTTAATGAATACGTCGTATAAACTGTGCTGAAAATAAAGACTGTATAACGTTCAGATAATCAATACGCCGTATCCATGGGGTTTGGATACGCCGTATAAAAAATCTGGGAAGACAGACTCGATAAAAATTGAAATTACATTTTGGGTCGTCTCCCGACAAGCACTTTTGTTTACAGAAAAGTCTTTAAGTTAGACTTGCCCCAGTTTAATCCCATCCTTATAAAATAATTTAGGGTCGAACGGGATGCCAAATGGCACATACAAATTCTTGATTAGGAAAATAAATGGCATCCCTTTGTTAAGATGATTCCAAGTCATGATATTAAAATTTAATCCCTTGATAAAAGTTTTAGTTTTGAAAATTTATTAGATGTATCATGACTTGTTTCTAAAAGCTTATTTGACCCATGTGCATAGGCACCAACATCGGTATTTATTACATCAGGTAACGGTTTGACAGATAAATCCCTCGAAGAGTGTTCAATATCGTCTTTATCATCGTCATTGTCCTTATCCGATTTTAAATCAACAGGATAAACTACGTTGAAAGGAAATAGATCATTAAAGTTTAAAATGTTTTGTTCCTCTTTATCACATTCAGACAATGATGTTTTATCTTTCAAATTAAATTCATCGATATGTTGAGGGTTTAAAATCGGTTCAGTTATTGAACGTTTGAGCATTATTGTAAACAATGGCTGAAAATTCATTCTCAAAATCTTTAAAGAAGTCTAAATCATCAAAATAACTGACCATAGGCTTGGGTGATGGAAGCAAAGGCATATTGACTTTATCAATATAATTTTCCGCATCCGTTTTTAAATTGTTGACATAAATTATTTTGTAAGAAAATGAATTTTTGTTAAAAATTACCGTGCAATCTTCATCGTCGGATTCGTCAAATGATATTCTAAAGTCAATTTCATCGTTGTTAAGAGAACTTACCATAAACTCACACGAGAGTGCTGCTTCAGATGTTAACGTGTCGTTAAAGACTATAGCTGGGAATTCAGTTTCAACAGATCTGAGGTCGTGAACGTCTTGCATCTCCAGATCTTACATACGTATCAGTTTCCCAGTTATACACCTTACCACCAGCCTACGACTTTTCTTCCTCAAGCCTGATATACTCCTCCATAGTAATGCTGGGGTCATCCATTTTAACCTGTAATAAATTTGTTAGGAAAGAAAACTGTTAAATAGCTTAATACGCCGTATTTGGTGAACTGAATAAGCCTGTATTGTGAGAGTAGAATATAACGATTTATTGGGTTTCTAAAAAAAGTTTATAACACATATAGATTATTTATTCGACTCAGAATATTATAGAAGACTATAATAAGTCACACAAACACACAATATGCAAAATATATAATGCAGAAAACAAACACGAAAAACAAACACACAAATATGCAAATTAATCTAAACTACACTAAACTAAAAATACTAATAAAAACAAGAATTAAACAACTTCACTCCCCGGCAGCGGCGCCAAAAACTTATTGTGTCGTTGTGTAGGTGTTATTTTATGTATCAAGTTTTACTATTTATTTTATGCCGACTATACCTAAAAACAACACTTTAACGGGCAGTGTACCCGGTCAGTTAAAGTTTCGTGGTAAGTAGGGTGTCGATCACTAAGAGCGAGAGCGTTAATTCCTAATTCTATCAGTATTTTAGTTATCTAAGGTAAACCTAAGACTAATGCAAATAGGGAGTTTCAGCCTGAGAGACTGGCACGATTTTGTTTATCTAACCTAAAGTTTTGATGACAAGTAAAGCAATAAACACACAAAAGAAGACAAACAAATGATAGAGAAGCAGCGGAGAACTAATGTAAGGAAAACATATCAACCATGAATAATCTGATAAAATGCAGGTTTGTTTATTTAGTGCAATGATTGACTTATCTCGAAGGGCATATCATTCCTAGACTTAGGCGGTACTTCTTCCTAAGACCTAGAGACGCTAATTCTGTCATGATAAAGAATAATTATATATTGATTATAATTCATCTTAGGATCTAAGTAATGGTGCTCTTATTAAACCCTAGCTCACCGAGACTTTATCCACTTACTGCTTAACGGCTCTTTATATACTAGTAGTCCACTGTTCGAGTCCTTACAAATGGAATAAGAACGTACTCGTTGATAACAAGGTCACCTTATGGCTCAACTAAGCTCACTAATCTAAAGGCAAAGATATGTCAATATTTGTGATCCTATGATTCTAGATATATATAAATTGCAATATGAAGAGCTATCCTGAACTCTTAGCCTACCCCTAAACAACACCGAAGTTACATCGCATTAAATATGTAAGACTAGACCTAGTTGAATGATAGGTCGCATACTTAAGCACATAAACGGATATAAATTGATAAACATAAACAACAATCAACGATAAATTAAGCAATCGAGATAAACAAACCAAACATTAGATCTTCATAAACATGGCTGATACCTAAAGGTATCAGCCGATAGTCATTGTAAAAATACACATGGTTTGATATATGAACGATTAAAATAAAGAAACCGCAATCGAATGCGTATTCAGTTACGCGAAGATTACAAGAGTTTTCCTATGATCTTGAGGCTTTTTTATGACCTTCTATGCTCTTCTGATAGTTTCTTGGTCGACTTGGTGGTTTAGGGATTCACTTGCATACCTAAAACTGAGTTTTGGGTCGTCAATTTATAAGGTCTGGAAGTCGGTTCGATACGCCGTATCGGGCGATGTGGGATACGACGTATTGCGCTTTCTTGGAGTAAGGACCACGTTTGATATCTTCCAGAATCTTCGTGTATAATAATCCTTGGATACGGCGTATTAAAGTTCATGGATACAACTTATTGGTCTTGAATCCTTCGTGGTATCTGGTGAAGTGTAGGCACGGATACGCTGTATCTTCATGATGGATACGACGTATTGGGTAAATCCAGCTTGTTCTTCTTCGTTGACCAAAGTATTATATATTGCGTATCGTTGATGTGGATACGTCGTATTCTTCAAAGTCAGGCAATGGTCTTTTGATTCGTCAAAGTCTTGGATACATAGTAAAGGTCTAGAATAATACGGCGTATTAGCTGTCAGATTAGTAGACTTTCTCGACCTCTTCGTTTATGCTCCAAAATGCGTGCCTTTTAGCATAACTTCACCAAGTACTCCATAATTACTGCAATTCTCAAATACAAACGATTAAATAACAATTTTTTGCAATAATTATATAAAATGAGTTAAAAACATATGATAAATGATGCTATAAAATAGACGTTATTTGATGTCATCAATAATCATTACATTTTATATCTTTAAAACTTAGTAGATTTCTCCCAGATCTACTAGATTACAACACATCATTGATTCTTCATAGGGAATCATGATAAAACTTGAGGTTTTATCTTTTTTTCTTTATGACATAACATGCGGTTATGTTATTGATTCTATTAATTGAATCAAAATTAAAACTTAAGGTTCTAATTATTATTTTTCAAGCATAACATGATGTTATGATATTGATCCTTATGGAAGAATCATATTAGAACTTGAGGTTCTAATAATTTTTTTCACCACAGCATGAGGTTGTGTTATTATCGTGATTCATCTAAATGAATCACAAAGAACTTGAAGTTCTTGAAAAGATGTACAATAACTTGAGGTTATTGTATTTTTTTTCTATTCATTGTCATAAAACTTAAGGTTTTATTATGAATAAATATAATCATAACATGAGGTTATGATAATCTTTTATTCTCTTAATGAGATCATATTAGATCTTGAGGATCTTATACAATATAATAAAATGTATAAACTATAACATTGATGTTATTTTAACCAATTCTTTTGAAAGGAACCATAATAGAACTTGAGGTCTTTTTTTTCCTCTTTGATTTACATCGTAATTTGAGGTTACGATATTAATTCTTTAAAAAAAATTATACTAGAACTTGAAGTTCTAATTTTTTTCTTCGTTAACATAACATGATGTTATTTTATTTTGATTTATCTCTTTATAGTCACAATAGAACATTTATTGTTTTTGTAAACAAGAAAGAAAGTTTAACAAAACAAAAACATAATTAAAGTTCAACGTTTGAAACAAATGACAATCTTTATAAAATTTACAATCAATGATATAATATCACATAAAACATTAAGAGATTGTGTTTCCATTTTATGTTTCAGTTAACCATTTATCATGAATTATAAAAGATCTACAATAGATGTAGGTTACTTCCTTTCCGAACATTACAGATCTACTCATTATTCAAAAAAATAAAAACAAAAGAAACCAAAAAGTTAATGGATTAAATCTGTTTATTTATAAGAATATGCATGGGCTTTTAGCATTTAAAAAAAACATGTCATGATCAATTCTAACAATTTTCCAAAACATACACAGGAGTAAAGCAAGTTTTAGATTTGTAGTTTGCTAGCATATAAAACATAAAATACATTTTATACTAATAAAGAATCATCTCAAAATTTTGAGTATATCGCACATAAACACAACAAACGGAGCAAGTGTATTTATCCTTTACGATTGTAACTTTAGTATTTATACCTTGCAATAGAACATTCATTATTCATTGTTTTGTTTAAAACGTTGAATTATTTGTTCCACCGATGGTGGTAATAATATTACAAAAAGATCAAGATCTCAAAGGAAAAAATATTTTTAAAATATATGTAGTTTTTAAGGCTTAATAAGGTTTACCTTTTAGAAGGAAAAATAAGTACGAATCCCAATCAATGAGTTGCATGTTGCATCAGTTTGCTTCTTCCTTGTTGTCGATGTTTTTTTTTTCATATTTAGAATGTGCTGATAACGTGTTGTGAAACAATAAAGTAAAAACAATAAACAATAACAAGCAGATAGAGAGAATGGAGAATTATATTATTTATCTCACAATTGAGTTATTCATCTCACAATGAAAGTATCTATATATAGATATAAGATGAAGTATTCCACAAGATACAATTCTAATAAGATAACTACCAATAATAAAATATATAGACATCCATTTCATATTTATCCATAACATTATTAGGTTAATTAATTGTATTTTTCGTTAGTTTTGATAAAGTAATGTAAAATGTTATCATTTTTATCCATTCATGGTTTATATGTTTAGAGACGGACATCTTTATAAAATATTTTCACTCATTGTTACACACCAAAAAGGTTTTAGACATTTTTTTTTCTTTTTCGAACTAAATATATTATAGAAATCTTAGCAAGAAGCTAGGAGAGACACTAATTACAAAGTGTCTGAAAGACAATTACAAGGATTATCAAGTCAGTCAAATGACCTAAGATAATATTTTGGGCCTATTGTGAATCCAGTTAAAAGAATAAAGCTTCACATCGTTGAAGATGAGTTCAATCACCTTAATTGGCCTCTTGAGAGCAAATGTGAATTAGTTTTTGTAAAGCCAAAAAAGCCAAAGGGTAGTTTGGACCATCACGTCGAAGAATAAATATCGAGCAGCGATTTTTGACTTTTAACATGACTCAAAACTCTATCTCCATTACAAGGGTTCCCACATTAGGTAACTCTCACATTTTGGCTTATATAAGCTCCATGAAGAATCAGAACATTCACCAACCTCGTACATTACTGCAATCGATCAATAGTTACCTAATTAAATCATGTCAAAGCTCACCAGATATGCACTCCTTTTTCTCTCATTTTATTTCGAATTCTCATTAACCATTCTCGTCTTAGCGCAGCAAACCGACCCTCCTCATTATTTTTGCGATAACGATTTTAATTACACTAGAAACAGTAGTTTCGAAAGAAATCTTAATCGCATCCTCGCTAATCTCCCATTAACAAACTCTGGATACGGTTTCTTCTTTAACAGCTCTTCAGGGCAAGATTCCGATGCAGCCAGTGCCATCGCTCTTTGCCGGGCCGACATTGAAGCAAATCGATGTGGTACTTGTGTGAACAATTCCATTGTGAATCTGAGAGAGGTTTGCCCAAATCAAAAAGATGGAAGTATATTCTATGATGATTGTTGGGTTAAGTATTCTGATGAATATCTTTTGGGTTCAACTAAAGCTGAACATCCGATCGTGGATTGGAGAGCAGCAAATGTGACGGATGATGTTCCCAGTTTTACTCGGGATTTGCTAAACCTGATTACCAACCTAACAGCTGAAGCGGCTGCTGGTGGTTCTTTACTGAAATACGCTGCCGGCACAATGACAAGGCCAAATTCCGAAGTCACGTATGGGCTTGTGCAGTGTACTCCAGATTTATCTGAGGAACAATGTACAAATTGCTTAAATGATGCGGTCAGTCAAATGGTTAGGCAGGTTTCGGGGTCCATAGGGGTGCAGGCGTATTTGCCTAAGTGTATTATGAGGTATGAAAATTATCGGTTCTTTGACGCACCGATTTATCCTCAACCAGATTCTCCGCCACCTGAGGCTCAACAATTTCCGTCTGGTACGTTTCAAATTTGAGCTACATATGTTATCTGCGCATGACAAAAAGGCGGCCGTCACTAATTAGTGACAGCTATTACAGTTAGTAGTCTTAATTAGAGACAAAAAGAGGCTGCCACTAGTTAGTAACTAAACTAACGTCGTCACTTTGCGGGTGTGACCACTGCTACCGTTACTTAATTTTTTATAAACCGAATATGGTCGATATATAAATTTGTAGGGACCCAGTTAGGGAAGTAACTTGATAAACAAGGAGAGGTGTGAGCTTAAGCTTATATCATGTACGTGTATTAATGTCGCCACAAAAAAAAAATTAGTCTTGTGTGACACATATAATAAGTGTCACCAAAGTTAAAAAGTAAAAAAAATATCACAATACTAAAAAGTTGTCACTAAAATTTTCATGTGCTTTTCCTATATTTAAAAAGTGTAAGCAAAAATGCTGCAACTATACATATAGCGACAAAAAAAAACATGTGAGATTATATATTTTGCGTTTTAAGACGCATTTTAATTATAGATAATGTCATCAAATTCCAAAATTTAAAGCTTTTACCCGTATCTTTTAAAAAGTGTAACTAATAGGATACATTTAATGACATTTTTGTGTTATATATTAGATCTATCACTAAAGTTTAAATTTTTGTAGTGTGTGCAGATTTCAATTTAAGGATACTTATGTTTATAAACTTTTTGATCATAGTCATTACAACACTTAGGTGTCACTATTTTATTTTATAATTAGTGAAATCGTAGTTAAACAGAACATTTAAGTAAAAATAATCAGTATATTATGTACCGAGTATAAACTAATAATAATTCTTTATTTTTAAAGAATTGATTCTAGTATATGTGATGTTGATGGCGAAAGTTTGATTATAGTTTTCAAAATGATAGAATATAAAGAACAGAAAAGAGATGAAGACGACAAAAAGTCTCACAACACAATATTTGATTATTACTCTATACGCTATGCTTTTGGTCAAAGGTGATGGGTGATAAAGATGTGTGAGATTGTTATTAGAAAAGTCAATGACTTAATTCTCTAGAAGTTCATGGGTTTTGACCATATCTCTCACTAAAATATATCTTTAAATTTGCAAAATTTTCTCAGCAACATATACTCTACTTAAGTACTTAAGTTTAGAGATAGAGAAGCAGTATATCTGTGAGAAGTAAGAGGAAATTGAGCGCAAGTGAACAAAATTTTCTCAGCAACATATACTCTACTTAAGTTTAATTTTATATTCAAAAGTAATAAATTTCATTTAAATTATATTTAAAAAAATATATTTTTAAAATAATAATTAATTTTTTCTCTCCTTATTTACTTTCAACCATTTCCTAAATCCAAATTTAAATCCAATTCCACTTATAAACCAAACACACCCTTAGAAAGTGAGTTGTTAAATCACGAAAGTTTTGTAAGTGAACCTTTTCAACAAAACAGCCTACCAATTTATGTGACCTTAATTTTTCACATTCGTAGGAAAAAATTCACACGTAACTCGCATTGCAACATCTATCATTTTGGCGACGGCTGCTTTCATGATAATTGTCGCTTCTATATGCACATTTGCTATGTTCCGAAAGAAGAGGATGCTCAAAAAAACTTTGGAAGAATGTTTGCAAAGTAAGTCTTCGAATTTCAATTTTGAACTTGTTTGTAATTTCTAATTAAATACTATCACACTTTCTAAAGCTTCTAAGTTTGGCATACGATTTCACATAGTGTTTTATGTACCACTAATTTATATATGTAAAACTTTTAAAGCTCTATACCTAGATCACACCACTTATTTTATTTATTTTTAATATTTAAAGCTTAATAGTAGATGCCCTTACCTTGACTCTTTCACTACTCTATAGTAATAATAATACCTTCTTTGTAAGGGCTAGCTAGGAAGGTTTAAGACGTTTTCCCATTCATGTATTAAATGAAACCCTATACATTGATGTTGGGTTTTCCCTTGTAGCTAATACATATGACATAAGCATTGTTGAACCATTGGAATACAATTTTGATGCTGTGAGTGTGGCGACAAATAATTTTTCTGAAGACAATAAGATTGGACAAGGTGGATTTGGATCAGTTTACCAGGTATGCATACACATTTTTTTTAAACGACTTCGTCTTATGGGGTTCATTTCATCATGTATTGAGAAATGGAATAAACAAATAAAGCCTTATGTTATATAATATTAAGGGTGAGCTTGAAGATGGACGTCTGATAGCCGTGAAGAGGTTATCAAGGGATTATGGACAAGGTGAAAAAGAATTCAAGAACGAAGTATCTTTAGTTGCTAAGCTTCACCATCGCAATTTGGTAGGGTTGCTTGGTTTCTGCATAGAAGGAAGTGAAAGAATCCTCATATACGAGTTTATGCCAAATTCAAGCCTAGATAAATTCTTATTCGGTAATGAAGCTCTTCTAACTCCTTGATTGCTAGCTATATGCATGCATCTTACTTCCATTTGTTTCTAATGTTTGTATACGTAGATCCGGATAGGCGAACATTGCTCGATTGGGATACGAGCTACAATATCATTGAAGGTGTTGCTCGAGGTCTACTTTACCTTCATGAAGACTCGCGTCTAAGAATAATCCATCGTGATCTCAAAGCTAGTAACATTTTGTTAGATGCTCAAATGAATGCTAAAATCACTGATTTTGGCATGGCAAGATTGTTTAGCCCTGATGAAACTCAAGGAAACACAAACAGGATTGTCGGAACCTAGTAAGCCTACGACCTTCAGGCCAAGTTAATTGCCCACTCTCGTGAATCACGATTCAGTTTGGGTCACATCCCTCTTAACAAGTATATAACTAAAAATAGCAAGCAGGTTTGGTGAGTTGTTATAATCAGCGAGTGCTAACTTTTTTTATATTGTCTCTGAATGCAATGTTGTAGTGGTTATATGGCGCCAGAATATGGATGTCTTTAGCTTCGGAGTGTTGGTGTTAGAGATAATAACAGGTCAAGCAAATCAGAGTTCCCGAGATGGTAATAGTCATGTATACCTTCTCGGCCACGTAAGTACCTAATTTTTTTGTCTTAAAACAAACATATTGTTTTGGCTATTAAAGGTAACATCATAGAAATTTTATGATTTCTTTTAGGCATGGAGAAACTGGCGAGATGGAACTGCATCAAATATAATTGACCCCATATTGTTGAAAGGATCATATTCAATAAATGAGATCTTCAGAAGTATTCACATCGCGTTATTATGTGTTCAAAAGAATGTTGTAGACAGACCAACCATGTCTTCGGTTGTTCTTATGTTCAATAGCTTCTCCCTCACTCTCCAAGTACCATCAGAACCCGCATTTTTTTATTGAGGATGGTGCTGATCATGTATTACCATCCATTGATGAGTATGATGTTTTGGAAGGTGGTAATAAGGGATCTGAATCATCACAGGCTTCTGGAAATGATGCTACGATTTCGGAGATTACTCCTAGATAAGTTTTGTGAATATATGGATGTAATATATATCGCCACACGCAAGGGTAGAAAATAATATAATGTTTTGTCATGAACTATAAAATAGTTTCTGTTTATTGAAATACAAGCGACCTAATTCAACTGATGATGCAGCTTATAAATTTCCTCTTACATGTTTGAATATTTAGGCTAAGCATATATATTGACGATCGCGAAAGATAGGGACGTCGATGACGATCATTTATTTCTTTAAAAGTGTTATGTACGTTAATGTAACTATAAGAACTTGTAATCCATGTATTTTTCCTCTATGTTGAATTGTGAAAATATCCTTTAAACCCACATTTTTGGTGGTTAAACTAACGTGAAGTAATTGTCAGATCGACGGGAGTGTGTACAGTCATGTCACCGGTTTATATCTTGTTAAGAGAGGGCCGCAAGCGACAGTTCTGGTTCTGATGGTGTGGGAAGGTTTGGGGACAATTGATTTTCGGGCATGAAGAGTGAAGACAACATTTGACGTGATACGATTGATGGTCTTCTTGGATGCACAGTAACGTGATATTGTACCATATAAGAGCCTCACTTACTGGAAATTTTTGAATTAGGCGACGCTCTATCAAATGTCGTATGTTCTTTGTCTTCTTCCCTTAAGCGCCACACCTTCAACTGTTATAAGAAAGTTTTATGGATCATCTTCGAGGCAATCTGGTATTTCGTTGTCCCAACAATTTTTAACAATAGCATGCCAAAACTACTTAGATAACCAATCTTATTGAGGATAATCCTTCCATGGCATATTCTGGTACCATGTATCCACAGTCACTCATGGTACGTATTCTTTCTTTAACTTATTCAATAGGAAAAGTTACGACTTGTGTGAGATAATAATCCTTGCTAAAAATTTTAAAAAAGACTATCAATAATTTTCTGAAGAGTTTTCATAGAACGTCCTTATTTAGATATTTATTACTAGTTTCATAACCCGCCCGATGGGTGAGTAAGCTTCATAATAAGATGGATAATTATAAGTGGACGTGAATAAAATATTGAAAAGCGCAAAACATCTTAAATAAAAAACTACCACAAAACTAACTTGTCGGTTTATACAAAAGATAATAAATATGTTCTATATACAAAACAATGTTGCCTATTCAAATACGAGTGTGCATCCATCTTCTCAGAATTGATATCCATATAAATATGTAAAATTTGTGGCCATACTGTAAACCATCACACAACGATAGTACTTTTTATTTATCTATATATTTACACTAAAAAGTTTCATTGCTAACAAAAGAGTGCTTAACTTATCATATGATGACACATGCTCCTATCAATTTTCTAAATATAAATAATCCAAACATGATTGCAAAATTGTTACAGCACCACGATAAAGATAGTTAGATAGGTTTACTATCACAAAACAATTTATGCAACTCATCCTAAAAGACATACGCGCACTACTAAATATTCGCAAATAATTATCGGAAACACAATGCAAAATCCTACTAATCCTTAATGCAGCGCCTTAACAAACATAAATTAACTCTCAGAAACTGAAGTACATAGCTTATGATATGAAAACTTTTTGTGTTTGGCAAAGAAAAGTAGAAATATGTTTTTTCTGCGATTATAAACCCTCAAAACGCAATTTTAGGTAAGCAAGTGGTGACCAATCATTTTCATTACATCCTTTGCTTCTTCAGTTCTTTTGTTGCAACATAAGGTTTAAAATAAATTTTCAAAAAGAGAAATAGAAAGAATATTTAGGTGGTGTTTAGTTGTGGAAAAATTTTCATGTTTTTCTGTTTCTAAATTCCTAGAGAAGGGGATGGTTTTTCTTCTCTAGAGAAGAGTTGAGAATTTTGAAAACCTGTTTAGATGAGAGTTGTATTTTTCTTTTTAAAAAGTGAAAAGATGTTTAGATGGATCTATTTTCACTCATTTTTCTTTTCATATTTAATATTTTTTTCATATTAGCTCTTTGTATACGATTATAAAAACAATAAAAAATAAAATACAAATGAAATTAATAAAAACTAACTACAATCATAAGCATATATTTAATTTGCAATATACTCGAAATTAACATTACCGAATCATAAGCATATATTTAATTTGTAGTATACTCGAAATTAACATTACCGAACATATATAAATCTCAATTAACATTACGTTTTCGTCAAATTTCTTACATTTTCGTCCGTTTTTTACGTTTTCGTCAGATTTCTTACGTTTTTGTCTGTTATTTTTACTTTTTTGTTCGATTTCGTTCATTTTTTACGTTTTCGTCCGTTTTTTACGTTTTCGTCCGATTACTTATGTTTTCGTCAGATTTCTTACATTTTCGTCCGATTTCTTACGTTTTCGTCTGTTTTTTTTTACGTTTTCGTCTTTTTTACGTTTTCGTCCGATTTCTTACCTTTTCGTCTGTTATTTTACGTTTTCGTCCGATTTCTTACGTTTTCGCCATATTGCTTACGTTTTTGTCCGATTACTTACGTTTTCGCCCGATTTCTTAAGTTTTCGTCCGTTTTTTACGTGTTCGTCAGTTTCTTACGTTTTCGTTCATTTTTTACGTTTCCGTCCGATTTCTTACGTTTTCGTCCGTTTTTTTACGTTTTCGTCAGTTTTCTTACGTTTTCGTCTGTTTTTTTTACATTTTCGTCTTATTTCTTACGTTTTCGTCCGTTTTTTATGTTTTCGTCATATTTCTTACATTTTCGTCATATTTCTTACGTTTTCATCAAATTTCTTACGCTTTTTGTTCGTTTTTTACGTTTTCCTTCGTTTTTTTACGTTTTCGTCCGGTTTTTTACGTTTTCGTCAGTTTTCTTATGTTTTCGTCCCTCTTGTTACATTTACGTCCGTTTTCGTATGTTTTCTTACGTTTTTGTTCATTTTCGTCTGATTTTTTACGTTTTTATCTGTCTTTTAAAACGAATAAATACGTATAAAACGTAAGAAAACAAACAAAGGGGTCAAAAAAAAGAAAACGTCCAAAACGGAAGAAAACTAAAACGTAAGAAATTGGACGAAAATGTAAAAAAACGGACGAAAAAGTCAGAAATCGGACAAAAACGTAAGAAATCGGACGAAAACGGACGAAAACGTAAGAATTCTGACGAAAACCAAAGAAAACGGGCGAAAACGTAAAAAACGGACGAAAACTTAAGAAAGCAGACGAAAACGTAAAAAAAACGGACGCAAAAGTAATAAATCGGACGAAAACGTAAGAAATCGGACAAAAACATAAAAAACAAATGAAAACGTAAAAAAACGGACGAAAACGTAAGAAATCGGACGAAAACGTATTAAATCGGACGAAAACGTAAGAAACCGGACGAAAACATAAGAAATCGGACGAAAACGTAAAAAAACGGACGAAAACGTAAGAAATCGGACAAAAACGTAAATAAACGTTAGAAAACGGACGAAAACGTAAGAAATCGGACGAAAATGTAAGAAATCGGACGAAAACGAAAAAAACGGACGAAAACGTAAGAAATTTGACGAAAACGTAAAAAACGGACGAAAACCTAAGAAATCAGACGAAAACGTAAAAATACAAACGAAAACGTAAGAAATCGGACAAAAATGTAGGAAACTGGACGAAAACGTAAAAAAACGGACGAAAACGTAAGAAATCGGACGAAAACGTTAGAAATCTGACGAAAATGTATAAAACCGGACGAAAACGTAAAAAAACGTCCGAAAACATAAGAAATATGACGAAAACGTAAAAAACGGACGAAAACGTAAGAAATCGGACGAAAACGTAAAAAAAACAAACGAAAACGTAAGAAATATGACGAAAACGTATTAAAACGGGCGAAAACGTAAAAAAAAGGACAAAAATATAAGAAATCGGACGAAAACGTAAAAAAGCGAACGAAAACGTAAGAAATCGGACGAAACGTAAGAAATCGGACGAAAATGTAAAAAAAACGGATGAAAACGTAAAAAAACGGACGAAAACGTAAGAAATCGAACTAAAACGTAAAAATCGACGAAAACGTAAAAAGACTGACGAAACGTATAAAACGTTCAAAAATGTATGAAAACACCATAATTTAGTGGGTCAACCTGACCCAAACCGTTTGACCCATGACCTGTTAGGCCCATTTTTTAAACATGACATGTTTGGCCCATGACCCATTTGACTCATGACTCATTTGACCCATGACCCAAACCGACTCATTTGCCACCTCTAAATAGGGTTAGAATATTGGTACTCACGTTTTATTTGGTTTGAGTCATATTTATGTTTTATTGTGTTAGGGAAAAAAAGAAATGGAGAAAAGTAAATTGTTGTAATCTATTTTTCCATATAAATTTAGAAAATGAAAATTTTTTGTTTTCTGAAAAACATTAAAAAAAGTGCAACTAAATAAGTTTTCAGTTTTTTCATTCTCAAATGAAAAATTTCCTGAAAAAATAGAATATTTTTCCCCAACTAAACACACCCTTAATACCTTGATTGGAAATGACATTTAAATAGAGTACATTTTTTGTCATTTGTCCTTCTTCTAATCTT
>BQNB010047575.1:2745-43032 GCA_026074375.1 Tanacetum coccineum | reverse complement strand
CGTAGTTCCTCGAAACAACCCTCCTTATACCCCTCTTATAGTTTGTTAATCTCTTAAAGGTGAGCCATATTTCACAAGTGACACAAAGGCAAGTTTTAAATCTTTTGTTCGGGAACTTATTATGATAATGCTTCAGTTGAAAGCATTATATTGATGATGATTTTTATTTGTTTTTATGGACAATGTTTTTATATTTTTGATTTTTTTTCTTCTTATAATTATACTAATAAAAGAAAAGTGAAAAATATTTTTGTATTTTTGTATTTTTATAAAGAAAATAAATCCACAAGGAAGGATCTTCAAAGCACTAATTGTCAAACTTCGAAACGACAAACGCTTTCACTCCTCCCCGGCAACGGCGCCAAAAATTGATTAATTGTTAATTAACCCTTTTATAAATATATAAATAAATATATAATACTTATAAATATATAATAAGGATAATTATCAAGAAAAAATCAATGAAACCGGAAGTAGTATATGATATTCCCGGGTCGTAGTCCCAACGAGGAGTGAATTGGAAAGTCGAAAGTCGGTTTGATATTTGATGTTTGAATGGAAAAAGCTTTGGACTTGGTTTTTCTAATTAAAAGGCAAAAACAATTTAGGAAAATCTAGGAACGAAAGTTAGAATGATTAAAACCTAAAACTTAGACGGAAATGTAAAAACACGAGTTTTAAAAAAAACTAAATTATCAAAAACTAAACCCTAAATGATGTTTTAAAGTTTTTCTATTTTTCCTAAGTGCAATATGACAAAAGAAAATTTTCTAAAAAATATTATTTTTTTTGACTTTTTAATAATTTATTATGAATCAAGGTTATAAATAGCGTGAAGCGTGACGTAGCGGCATAGCCAAGCCTCAAGCTTTAGCGTGAGGCGTTGCGTCATAGCGTTTTTAAGGCGTGACTCAAAGCGGCAAAAAATATTTATTGAGTGGTCAATAGTAATTAGCTACTAGGCTTAAAATTGAGTTATAGAGTTACTAAGCACGAATCTCATGCAACCCAAATCATAAATACTTGTAAATAAGCTCAAGTCCAATAAATATCTTTAAAAAATTCAAAAAAAAAATAAATCTCTTAAAAGCTTCAAAAAAACGCGCCACGCCTTGCGCTATAGCGCGCTATATCACGCTATATCACGCTTTATTGCACGCCACGCCTAAAGGAGACGCCTTACCCTGTTTCGTAACGTGGAGGCTACGCCTCACGCTATGGCGCCGCTATAGCGCGCTATAGCGGCGCTATTTAGAACCCTGTTATGAATTAAAAACGATTTTAAAGAAAATAAATGATAAAAAATACTAAAAATAATGGGAAAAATCTGAAAAAATGAAGAAAAGTAGATTAAGGGTGCTGGATTCGAGAAAAATAAAAGCTAAAAAAGTGGGCTTATAAATAAGCCGAAATAAGCTGAAACAACTTATAAAGCTAAAAAGAAAAAAAAAATGAAAATAAAGAATTAATTGTGCAAGTAGATGGATGAGCTATGTAGCAAAGTGGTTAGTGTGTGTTTGTGGTGCGTCGTGTGTGCAAAGGGGGAGATCCAGGGTTCGAGCCTGGGCCTCTCTCTTTTTATAAAACTTTTTTTTAAACTTGTAAAACACCTAAAAATAAGCTAATTTAAAAAAAGTAATATTTTTGAAACTTATGAATAATCTGAAAAATAAGCACAAAAGGGTGGCAAATTAACTTTTTTATCTAAGGCACTAAAATGGTGAACTATTAAGGCCCTAAAGGCAAAATAAGCTATGCAATGTAAAAGATAAGCTAAGGCAAATGTAACCTTATACCTAATAAACTATCATGAACAAATATAAGCACAAGAGCACAGATAAATAAGCAAGATAAGCTCAAATAAGCTAAGGGTCAAAACTGCAGGCCAAACAGCCTTGGGACACTTTTTGGCTTAAAAATAAGCACTAAAAAGGTGGTCTTAAGGCTAAAGGCTTATAGGGCTTGTATAACAGCTTATGGGCTATCTATAAATGCCAAGAAAAAAAATTCGAGAAGCAAATAAGCTGTTAAAAAGGAACTTAAAAATGGACAGTTTGCACCAGGGGAGTTTTAACTAATTTCAAAGGGCTAAAAGCCAGCTTATGAATAAGCTGGCTAATAAGCTCAAAACAAAAAAACAAACTAAAACAGATAAAATTGGCTCTTAAAGAGCTTGTGTGTAAAAAATTAGAAACTAACAACCATTTAAACCATCTGATAACTTTGAATTTAAAAAGACAGTTTAAGACTTGAAGAACACTTATGAAAACTTTGACAAATCTTTGACAGATTTTGTTAAAAGAAAAAGGTAACCTAAAGACAACTATTCTACTGCATTTGACAAGTAAAAAGAAAACTAAAACATCACACAAAGTTGGATTTAAAAACCTAAACTACAAAAGCACTTATAAACTGTTTTTTTTTCAAGACAGTTTCAAAGCATCTTTGGAAAAACTTAAAAACTAACTTAACTACTAAAAATATTTTTAAAACAGCTTGTAAACTACTTAAAATAGCTAACTAAAAGTGGCTAAGGTTACCCAAAGGTTTATAACCCAAACTGACCCACTTTGGGCCCTTGTGCCAAACACCCCTTTAAAGTTGAGAAATCAAATTTTAAGCTTATAAAGATTGATTTGAGCACATAAATGTAAAAACAGATAGCAAGCATGCAAAGTTGAGCAAAAATAAGCAAATAATAACAACTAATAAGCAGACAAATAAGCAGTTTAGAAATAAGCAGTTTCAAAGGCTAAAAAGACAGATTTTGCACAAATAACCAACAAGCAATAAAGTAAGACAAATAATCATAAAAACAACTAGAATAAGCAAGGTAAGCAGTAAATAAGCACAACATAAGCACTTGAATAGTAAAAATAAGCAAAAATTAAAAAGAAAACTTACAAATGGTCCTACGCTTTTTGGCAAGAAATAAGCTTTCAAAAAGCTTAAAAACACAACCTATAGCCTCCCATGAGGCACTAAAACCCATGGCCATCCTTTTCAAACCATGCTCCTTGCTTTCTTCTGACAGTTTCTTTGGAATTTTTTTTTGATTTTTGAGTTTTTTTTGACAGAAAATGAAACAAGCTTATATATAAGCTTCTAATCTCTTAAAGGCTTATAAATAAGCTTAATAAACAGTGTTTAAGAGACAAAAATTTAAATGACAAGAATTTAGGGAAAAACAAGTAAATTGCATAAAGATAAATGACAAGAAATTTAAAGACAGAAAATTAAAGTTGCAATGTATTAAAAAGACAGTATTAAAGGGTACAAATTAAGGTTACAAGCTTTTGCCTTGAAAACACTAAAATTCGACACTCTACAATTGAAATAAGCTAAGTCTATTTATACTACAAACTAGGTCTTGAGTGTGTTTCTTTGTAGAGAGAGTTGAGCATCTGTGCTTGTTGTGAGAGGTAAAACCCAAGTCCAATCTCAGCCATCCAATTACCTTTGAGCCCAAGCAAATTGATCACGACCATTGATTTTTCTTGCCCAATGAGAATTAGAGGGATTGCCAAGGTGGCATTGACCTCTTGGGGTGGAGTTTAAGGGAGAGTGACATTTTGTTGTGTAGTTGCAGGTTCTGAGAGCAAGAAGACATGGCAACAGTAGGTGGGGTTTTTTCGCGGGTAATTTTGGTTTAAGGGACAGGGGAGAATGTTTGGCAATATGGCAAAAGCGGTCCCTCATTTATATATGTTTCGTTGCAAATGTAGTCCTTGTGGGAGTGAAAGTTTAGGGACATGGCAGATTAAGCCCCTAAGGGTGTTATATGGTATTTCAGGGATGGTCCTTGTGACATAACGAGTTAAGGCTGTTATAGGTTTTGGGCTAACGAGGGTTAGAAGTCGAATTGGGCCATTATGATGGCAGTTTGGGCCAAGTGTGCACTGTTTTGGGCTGGCTTGTATTAAAAGAGTGTTGGGCCATTGTTTAAACTTTTGGTCTTTAATATTATACAAATAGGTTTACCCGGCCCATTAGATGGGTTCGGGTGGGCCCATTAAGTATTCTTCGGTGTCGGCTCCGGTTTTGATCGTTGACTTTGACTTTGACTTTGACTTTTGTTGACTTTGGCTTTTATTTGACTTTAGCTTTTCCACTTCGTGCCTGGTTTTGTCGTTTTTGGCTTTGTTTTTCGTCCTTTTGTCGGATATCAGTTTCCTGCAAAGAATAAATGAAAACATACAAATACAAAGTATTTTTGGTA
Source organism: Tanacetum coccineum (assembly GCA_026074375.1). Taxonomy (NCBI): domain Eukaryota; kingdom Viridiplantae; phylum Streptophyta; class Magnoliopsida; order Asterales; family Asteraceae; genus Tanacetum; species Tanacetum coccineum. The sequence goes on along the minus strand of BQNB010047575.1, from coordinate 38,813 downwards.
CGTTTTTGGTCATTTAAGTCCGGTTTTAATGGAAAATGGTATGTGTAATTAAGCACATACCAGCCACACTAACATAAAATTAATGTGACCATTGGATGATTAATAGTCACACAAAATACACATTTTTTCAATTTAAACACCATATGGTCACACTTATTAACACTTTTGGCCACTTTATGCTTAATTGTATGTGACTAAACACCCAAAAGAAACATGCTTTGTGTGACTAAATATTACAAATGCCACACAAACAAAAAATTCATGTGGCCATTGGATGAACATTAGTCACACATAATATACATTTCTTCTATTTAAACACCATATGGTCACACTTATTAACACTTCACTTTATGCTTAATTGTATGTGACTAAATACCCAAAACAAACATGCTTTGTGTGGCTAAATATTACAAAAGGTCACATAAACATAAAATTCATGTGGCCATTGGATGATCAATAGTCACACAAAATACACATTTCTTCAATTTAAACACCATATGGTCACACTTATTAACACTTTTGGTCACTTTATGCCTAGTTGTATGTGACTAAATACCCAAAACAAACATGCTTTGTGTGGCTAAATATTATAAAAGGTCACACAAACATAAAATTCATGTGGCCATTGGATGAACAATAGTCACACAAAATACATATTTCTTCACTTTAAACACCATACGGTCACACATATTAACACTTTTGGCCACTCTATGTTTAATTGTATGTGACTAAATATACAAAAAAAACATGCTTTGTTGGTTGTACATTGTTTACGGTCACTAAATTGTACCTATTTAGTAACACAAAAAACGTGGATACGGACACTAAAGCTTTCTTATGTGTGACTAACTCGAATGCGTGACCGTAGGTGACCTACGGCCGCGCGACCTTTTGTCACACACGAAACTTTTTGCGTGTGTGACTATATGTATATAGTCACACATTTTTGGTGTGACCAATACCACTTTTTGTACTAGTTCCGCAAGACCAAGAGAAGACCACCTTCACTTGCCCTTATAGGATGTTTGCCTACCGACGCATGCCTTTCGGCTTATGTAATGCTTCGGGCACATTCCAAAGATGCATAATGGCCATTTTCCACGATATGATCGAGGAAATAATGGAGGTCTTTATGGATGGTTTCTCGGTCTTCAGGGATTCTTTCTCTTCACTCCTCTCCCATTTAGACAAAATGCTAAAATGGTGTGAAGACACTAATTTAGTTCTAAATTGGAAGAAATGCCATTTTATGGTAAAAGAAGGCATTGTTCTAGGACATAAGATTTCAAAGTCCGGGATTGAGGTCGACAAAGCTAAAGTTGATGTTATAGCTAAACTCCCTCATCCGACTTCCGTTAAAGGCATCTGAAGTTTTTTAGGTCACGCCGGGTTCTATCATCGATTTATTCAAGATTTTTCTAAAATCGCCCGGCCGATGACCCATCTTCTTGAAAAAGATACCCCTTTCATCTTCTCGAAAGAATGTATTGAATCATTTAATATACTTAAGAAGAAGTTAACCGAAGCTCCGATTTTAGTTGCCCCCGATTGGGACCTACCATTTGAAATTATGTGTGATGCTAGTGATTACGCGGTAGGTGCAGTCTTGGGGCAACGTAAGACCAAACATTTTCAGCCTATACACTATGCTAGTAAGACCATGACGGATGCTCAAGCACATTACACCACTACGGAAAAAGAGTTATTAGCCGTGGTGTATGCTTTCGAGAAATTCCGTCTTTACTTCGTCTTGTCAAAGACCATAGTGTATACGGACCACTCGGCTCTCAAATATCTTCTTGCGAAGCAAGATGCTAAGCCGAGATTGCTCCGATGGATTCTCCTACTCCAAGAATTTGATGTCATTATTCATGATAAAAAAGGAGCGGAGAATCTCGCGGCCGACCACTTATCAAGACTTGAAAATCCCCACCAAGATGTTCTCGAGAACAAGGAAATTACCGAAACATTTCCTCTCAAGACACTTGGTATGGTTACCTTTCGTGGTGATGATAGTACCCCATGGTTTGCCGATTTTGCAAATTACCATGCGGGGAATTTTGTGATTAAAGGGATGTCGTCTCAACAAAAGAAAAAATTCTTCAAAGACGTGAAGCATTATTTTTGGGACGAACCCTACTTGTTTAGAATTTGTGCGGATCAAATGATTAGGCGATGTGTTTTCGGCCAAGAAGTCATTGATATCCTCACGGCTTGTCATAATGGATCCACCGGGGGACATCATGGTGCTAACTACACCGCTAAGAAAGTCTTTGATTCTGGATTTTATTGGCCGACTATTTACCGAGACTCCCATGACTTAGTAACACGGTGTGACACTTGTCAATGTCAAGGCAAAATCTCACAACGTGATGAAATGCCTCAAAATGAAATTTAAGTATGTGAGATATTTGACGTGTGGGGTATCGATTTTATAGGCCCGTTCTCGTCTTTACGAGGGAACAAGTATATACTCGTGGCCGTCGATTACTTGTCGAAATGGGTTGAAGCAAAAGCTCTCCCCACCAATGACGCCCGAGTTATTTGCAAAATTTTAAAATCTCTCTTCGCCCTATTTGGGACCCATCATGCTATTATTAGTGATCACGGTACCCATTTTTGCAATGACCAATTTGCAAAGGTCATGCTTAAATACGGAGTTACTCACCGTCTCTCCACCGCGTATCACCCACAAACAAGTGGGCAAGTTGAGGTTTCCAATCGCGGTTTGAAACGTATCTTGTAAAGGACCGTAGATGAAAACTGTGCTTCATGGTCCGATAAGTTAGATGACGCCTTGTGGGCCTTCCGTACCGCTTTCAAAACACCCATCGGGTGCACTCCTTATAAGCTAGTATATGGAAAGGCTTGTCATCTTCCTATCGAACTCGAGCATAAGGCCTATTGGGCCTTAAAGCATTGCAATTATGACCTTGTGACCGCGGGTGATCATCGAAAAGTTCAAATGAATGAATTAAATGAACTTCGTGATCAGGCCTATGAGAACTCTTTGATCTACAAAGAAAAAACAAAGAGGATCCATGACTCCAAGATCAAGAACCGCGTTTTCAACGTTGGTGATCGAGTCCTCCTCTTTAATTATCGATTAAAGATTTTCTCGAGCAAGCTTACGACCCGCTAGACTGGACCATTCACCGTTACCCAAGTATTCCCTTATAGCACCGTCGAGTTATCTCAAACCGACGGGCCAAACTTCAAGGTGAATGGTCATAGACTTAAACACTACTTTGGAGGGGACATACCACCAATGGTTATCCCGGATCTCTAAACTTTCCCCATGGACAACTAAATTCGGGGACGAGTCAAGCTTAGTGACTCTTTAATAAACAAGCGCTTCGTGGGTGGCAACCCATGCTTATCCTAATATAATTATAAAAGTAGTAATGAATAAGTGTTACGTGAGGAGGTTCGCCTCTTCCTTTCTCGTGTTTTGTGGTTTGTGTTGTATGTCCAGGATTGCCTCGGATTTTAAAGACTCTCGTGCTCGTGGTTTTGTCCCTCGTTCACTCAAGCTTCAATCCTTAGCATGATTATGGGAATCCAATATCCTAAATCTTATCAACTAACGTTTATCTTTGAGCATACTTAATAAACCGCTTTAGATTTACGTAGAGACCCTTCTTAAAACATTAAGGACAATGTTTAGTTCTAGTATAGGGGGGATCTATCGATTTAATTGTGCTTGCAGTCGTTGTTTTCACGTAATCCCGTTTTTACCACCAAAATACCAAAAAAATGAAAAAATTTAAAAATTTTCAAAAAATAAAATAAGTGTTTTGTCACATTGTTTGACTTTCCTGCTGGGTAGAATAAGAATAAATTTTGACTCGATCGAGCGTGTTGAGCTCTTAGCTTTGTCCCTTAACCGTTATAAACTTGACTAAGCATTCGTGGATCTTTTTATTAAAGATTTTAAATTTGCGAAGAACGAGAAATGATAGAGTTAATTATGAGTTAGATGCTAAACAAGAATTATTTGGAAATCTGAAGAGCTCATAAGTGTAGTTTGTGGCTTTTTCTCCCATAAGCTTCTAACCAGACTAATAATACGTGCTCTTTTTGAAAATTAAACTTAAATCAACGATTTTTGAAGTATAGTCGATAACAATAATTTATTTAGTCTTAGTTCAAATTTATACTTAAATTTTCTAAAAAGAAATTTTCTCTATATCATGGTAATATAAAGTGTAAAAAAAAAAGTGGTAAAAAAAAATGAAAGTTGAGGTTGTACTAATAATAATATAATTGTGGGACTGAATAAAAGTTTACTGCAATCTTGCCGGCTCACAATACCTGATGTTGCAGTCATTCTAAATAATGGCTAGTAATTATCTGAGGACTGATAAAAGTTTGATGGCATCTTGCCGGCTCACAAACCGATGTATGTCAGCCTTCTAAAAAGGGTCGAGGATTTTCACTTATCTTAGAGGTTGTATAATTTTATTAAGTGTAATTTATGTACTCTTAATGATAATATAGGAAAATTCTACTTTTTCTTAAATTTAATATGGCTTTTGAACTAAGACTATTTCGTTTTAAGTTGATGGATTTTTCTAATTGAATTGTTTAACGGGAAGACTAAAGTTTTGAAACTAAGGTCCAGTTGTGAGTTACGATACTATTTCTGATGAGGTGTCAAAAAGCCTGGTCACCTAAGCCGGTCTCGGCTGGGATGTGCCGAGAAGAAAGTCGCTACATGAAATGATCTCGCCTTTAAAATCATAATTCTTGGGTGGAACGTAAAGCATATAAATATTGCAATTTTCTTAAAGAGGTTAATCCATGGTTAAAATTCGAAATTAGCACATTCACCTAAGATATAATAATTGTCGGGAGTGAAAAGTTTTCATCAAGTTAAAGTAGAGTAGTTGTCTAGAATCTTAACTTATATTTAACGGTGATTCTGTTTTTAAGCTTGGTTTGGGACAAGTGAACAAAATGTAAAAGCTTTTACGATAAAAATAAACGTTTACAAATTATTAATCGTAAAATTCTATTTTTAAGATTAGTAATCACTAAGGTATGGACAAACAAATCATTAAGCATGATTAGTGATCAAGAAAATATTTTTTCTTAACCATCACATTTTTACAAAAATATTTTCACAAAAATAAATATACAAAACATTTTCTAATTAAAAGAAAAGTTTTATTTAAAACTTAAATTTAAAATTTAAATTTTCTCCCCAAAATGGAAGCTTCCATACCAGGTACAACATTCCCCACATAAAGACAAAAATAGGAGCGGAGTCTACTGGGCGGCTGGTATGTGCTTAATTACACATACCTTTTACCTATAAAAACGAGCCTAAATGACCAAAAACGAACATAAAATGCCAAATATATGCTTTTTTGCTATTTATGATGTGCAGGTAACGGATATTCACTAAAGGACAAAAATGAAGCCAAAACCGAGCACGAGAATGGAAAGAGCGTGAAAAGTCAAAATCAAAGTCAAAGTCAAAAAGTTAAAAAGTCAAATTCAAAGTCGAAGCCAAAGACGTGTGCATGGACCAACCCGCACCCAAGTTAATGGGCCAGGTCAGCCCATTAATCATCAATCATAAGCCCTAAGCTTTTAAGCCCTTATAAAGCCTAAAGTCTAAAACCATACTAAGCCGGCCCAAAATCTATAAACATATAAGCCCATTAACCTTAACCATAACACCTTTAAAACCTTTTACACCATTAGTCCATGGGGTTTACACTGTTAGTCCTTGGGGACTATCACCATTAGTCCCTAACTACAACACCATAAGTCCTTAACACTAACCCTATTACCCTTAACCCCCGTTACCCCAACTCAATTAAAACTTCTCCCGCCAAAACCAAAACATCACTATTCATCATCTCTGTCACCTCGACCCCTATACAACAAAACAAACCCATCACTTTCCCACCTCAACCCCACTTCACAAACGGACAAGGCCACTATGGCAATCCCATGGAGTTTTATTAGACGAAACGAATCAAGGGTTATGATGAGGGTTGAAGAAGCACAAAGAAAAATCAATGGCCAAAAAGACCTAACTTGTCTTATTTGCGAGTTTGGGGTTGTTGGGCTGTCGTTAGACTTCTAGAACCCAAAAAGAAAATTTTGGGTGAGAAGGGTATTGATTGCATCTTCATTGGATATGCTGAGTATTCCAAAGCATATAGGTTCTATGTTATTGAACCTAATGATTTTGTATATGTTAATTCGGTTATAGAATCAAGAGATGCAATATTTGATGAGAATAGATTCTCTTCAATACCTAGACCAAAGGACATAGTATCTAGCTCTAATGGAACTCAAGGTGGAGACCTACCAGGTGAAACTCCAACTGAGATTCTTGAACCTCGGAGAAGTAATAGAGCTCGGGTAGCTAAATCATATGGCTCTGATTTTCAACTATATTTAGTTGAGGGATCAAGAGATGAGATTGCTTCTCAATATTCTTACTGTTACAGTATAGAAGAGGATCCAAAGACCTTTGATGAAGCTATGAAATCCCGAGATGTTGCTTTCTGGAAAGAAGCAGTTGATGATGAAATAGGATCAATAATGGAAAATAACACATGGGTCTTATCTGACCTACCACCTGGTTGTAAACCTTTAGGGTGCAAATGGATCTTCAAAAAGAAGATGAAAGTTGATGGTACTATCGACAAATTTAAAGCTCGATTGGTAATCCAAGGCTTTAGACAAAAAGAAGGGATCGATTACTTCGATACTTATGCACCAGTTGCTCGTATCTCCACTATTAGATTGTTGATAGCTTTAGCAGTTACTCACAATTTAGTGATCCATCAAATAGACGTCAAAACAACATTTATAAATGGTGCTTGGCAGAGGAGATTTAATATGATGCAACCTAGAAGGATTGGTTGATGTTGTTATGTATAATGGATTGTGTTGAATCAATCAGACAAGGTGAGTATTATAGGCAAATTTGTTGAATATGGTAATGGAGTTATTATTTGATTTTATGTTGATGACATGTTGATTTTTGGTACTGACCAAAACCAAGTTGATAAAGCTAAAGAGTTTTTGTCCTCAAATTTCTCTATGAAAGACATGGGGGAGGCGGATGTGATTCTTGGAATAAGAAATTAGCGTGGAACATGGGTATTGCTCTCACTACATTGAGAAAAATCTTAAGAAGTTTAATTGTGAAGGTTGTGGTCCAGTTAGTACTCCAATGGAAGCGGGTATTAAATTAATGCCCCATATGGGTAAACCTGTTAATCAACTTGAATATTCAAGGGCTATTGGATGCTTGATGTATGCTATGACAAGCACAAGGCCAGATATTGCTTATGCTGTTGGAAAATTAAGTAGATTTACTAGTAATCCTAGTAATCACCATTGGGAAGCAATTATTAAAGTATTCAGGTACTTGAAAAAGACAATGAATTATGGTTTTTCTTATGTTGGATTCCCTTCTATTATTAAAGGTTATTCTAATGCAAGTTGGATAACCAATAGTGAAGATCAATCTTCTACTATGGTTGTTATTCTTGTTAGTGGAGGGGTTATTGTTGGTGCATTACATCGGGATTCTAAGAAGCCAAACTTGCATTACTGATTAACGAGGAAAGTGAATTTGTAGCTTTAGCTGCTGCAGGAAAGGAGGCAGAATGGTTAAGGAACCTTATCTATGAGATTCCTTTGTGGCCTAAACCAATATCTTCTATTTCCATGCATTGTGATAGTGCTACCACTTTGGCTAAGGCATATAGCCAAATTTACAATGGAAAGTCTAGATATTTAGGTGTTAGACACAGCATGGTTCGTGAGTTAATTACGAATTGGGTGGATTTATGTTAGGATTTGTTTCGTTCTCAACAGAACTTGGCAGATACTTGATAAGGAATAGCTAGAGACTTAGTGCAACAAGTTGGCTTTGGGATGGGATTAAAGTCCGTTTATATCTCTAACTGTGAAGACACCAATTCCCTTATAATACCAACGGTTAGAAGCTGAATTCAAATGAGGAAAGCTTACAAATTAAAGACTGGAAACATCATTGTATCATTCCTAAGGTCTGTGTTCAGAATGTAGTGGGTTAGGTTGAAGTTTATTTCGTATAGTTCTTTTGAAAAATTGCATTGCAAGGTGCAAGACTAAAAGAACTACCTATGTGAGCATGGAGTGTCGCCGCATCAAGAAGCTAGGACTTGGCTTTCTATATGCTCATGAAGGATATGGACACAAGGCTTTGTAATAGTGTCAAGTATATGTACATTAGAAACTTGTAGAAACTTATGTGTATATTATCTTCGAGTATTCAAACGAGTTGATAGGTTCAATCCGTAGGACACCCTAATTCTCGAATATTTGGAATGCGTAATATACTATGTGAAAATTCAATCTCTAAGACATTTTCATTTATGCATGAGTTTGGTTTGTTTTGTTTATTTTAGTAGATCAAGGATTACACTAAAATGGGGGAGGAATTTTGGTGATTTTAGTGTCATCACTTATATTTTGTGTAATTGTGATCTACTTGAGATCAAGGGCTTAGTCAAGTTAAAGTTTATGTCGAGTTATACGGTTGCGGAGTGACACCTCGTCTAGCTAGCTAGATGTCGCCAAAATAAGTGCAGGGGTCAAGGGGCAGCGCCCCTTGCGGGGTCAAGGGGCAGAGCCCCTTGCTGGGGTCCCGCTGCCAGGTCAGCGGGCGGGGGTCGAGGGGGGGCCGCCCCTTGTTGGGGTCTGGGGGCAACGACCCCAGCGGGGTTCAGGGCAGCGCCCCGACCCAAACGGTATATCTAGTGCTCCAAATGGATTATCCGTTTCCTTCCAACCAGTTTTTCCCTCCAACCGGTTTTTTACCAAAAGTCACAACTTTTACCAACAGTTGTGTCCCTTCCTGCCAACCGCCATTAACCGAAAGTAACTAACTTTCAGTTGGGTTATATTAACAGTTTTGATCTCTTCCAAACAGAATATACATAACAACTTTCTGTGTATTGCTTTGATCTCTCGTGCCTTAGAGACAAAATGTTTTTCTCTGAATTATCCAATTGGGGATTTCGTGTAACCCGAGGCATATATGGTCGAAATACTTCAATCTGAAAGTGATCTCAACACGATTCAGAGAATATATCAGGATAGTTTGATTATTACCCACTCACAAACACACCGAATTTCTAACAATATATATAGTTTTTGTTCCAAACTTTAAAAGAATTACACGCAAAAATATAAAAGCTATCTCCAAACTAACGTGATAAATAACTTATTGATACATCTTGTAACACTATTCAGTTTCACGCTGCTCCTGAAATCACCTTCAACCAAATCAAAACCGTTCAAAGATACAAGATCCATAGCAAGTAAAACAAAAGCTATCACAAAAAGAAGATTAGATATTTCGATGTCACAAAGTCAACAAGTGGTGAACACTAATGGAGCTAGCATGCTTCTGACATCAGTTGAAAAAAAATAATGAAGTTGGGTAATTTTGGACTTAATTTTCACACGTTATGTAAACTTTTAAGAAAACAGTTTGTCATTTAGAAAAAGACGAATAAATACGTTGATAAATGATAAGTAAGTTTTATGTATTTTGATACATTCTTTGCAACATTTGGCATAGGATGAGACAACAATAGATAGGTGGCATCCGTCTTTTAACAGCATTTTTTGCCGCTTAGAAAAGAACATGAATATAATAAAAATGCGAAAGTTGAATAAATTTATTGAGATACACTTTATAACATATTATATAAGATTTAAATATATGTGGGCTCTAAAATAATAAAAGATATTTAAAATGGTGATGTGTTTGGAGTGTTTGACTGGGCATAATTTGGAACTTTTATATTTGAAGGTGGTACTTTGGTTGGTTTGGTTTGTGATTCAAGTTATTGGGACCCCTGTTTCCTACACATCTCACGTCACTTATGTACACTCAAATGTCCCCCATCTTGAATCTAAAATATAATAAAAAGAACAACAACATCTAACAAGATATAACATTAACAATGTATTTAACTAAAATATACGTTTTGTTATATCTTCTATATCTATTTGTCTAGAATCAAAATACATGTTTAGTGTCGACATAGTTGTGTTTATGGTTGATGTAGTTGCCGTGACGATCCTAGCGGTTGTAAATTTGTAATGGTTGTAATTCATAACATCTAGCTAGTTTTAATTTACACCATATATGTGTGTAACTTTATTGTTTCTAAAATTTATTTCTTCGAAAGTCCTATTAAAATGCAGAAAGTTCCAAGAATTACATTTTGTATCTGTCAAATATATTTAACTTCTAGTTTTGTTGACATTTTAAATGATAATAATATCTATATGCATATGCTGGCACATGATTTTTCTTAAGACTAAAGCGATTGTGATTTTATGTAAGAGACACACATGAGATGTTCCTTCTATTTCATTATATGCAATAATTTTAAATCAAAAAAATATAACAAGTATTTGACATTTTAAGTCAAAGTAGCCATTAGAGCTTTTTAGCTTCTGCGTTGTATCGAAAACTTTAGACATATATATAGAATTTACTTTCCACTTACAAACAATGTCTAGCCTCGTACAAAATAAGGCCATGTAATGAAATTAAGATGTTTATATACCTACGAGAGTTAAATGGTGGTTGTTGTCTATTAGTCAAAACGTTGTGAGATCAAGAAGTTTCAGTTAATATGTGTGAATGTGTGATACATTAGAGTAGTGGGTGTTGTGGCTTAAGTTGTGAAGCCTTTGCGTGAGTAGAGGCAAATGGAAAAAAAAAAAGAAAAGTTTTTCGTGTTTTTTTATGTTTGAAAAAATGGGAAAAAATGTGGGTCCTAAGAGGTGAAACCGGCTCAAGCCATGAACAAAGAAGTATTTTGGTGTGAATGAATTGAGTGAGTTGCTGGTGTGGCGCTGAGGTGAAACTGTCTCAATTCTGATTCCATTGGATAGTTGGACAAGTGGACTACTAGTGTATAAATTGCCATTAAGCAGTAAGTGGGTAAAGTCTCAAGGAGCTAGGGTCTAACAAGATCACCATTGCTTTATTTCCTAAGACAAATTATAATCAGCAAATAAGGATGTTTTATGCGGATGCTTCAATTGTGACAGAATTAATGTGTCTAGGTCTTAGGATGAAGTCCCGCCTAAGTCTAAGAATGATATGCCTCTTCGAGATAAGTAATCATTGCACTAACCAACTTCTAATACAGTTTTCTATCATAAGGCTTGACCGCTCTTTTATCTTCTGTTAATTTATTTGGGTGGGTTAAAGTGTCTTGAACTAATTGTAGTCATCACCAAACCCGTGCCAGTCTCTTAGGTTGAAACCCCCCCTTTTACATGTTAGAATTAGGAGTAGAACTAATATATGATTAGCATAGGTTTGACTTAGATTCGAATTAACTTAGGTTAGATAACCAAAATATTAATAAATTGAGAGATTTAACCTCGCTTTAAGTGTTTGACACCCCAGTTACCACGAATCTACCACTGACCGGGTACACTGCCTGTTAAAGTGTTGTTTTTGGTTAAGTCGGCAAAATATAAATTTAAAACTTGAATGATAAAAATATACACCACACAATGACACATCACTACTCCTTCATCTCTTAGGCTGAAATAAGACAAACCACCATTAGCTTACCCTGGGTTTTGAATCCGAGACCAAGCTCCAGCATGAGGATAAGTATATGCTTGGTATAAGTTTTAGTAAGAGAAGTTAGAGAGAGAGAGCGAGAGAGAGAGAGTAGAGGGAAGTGTGTATGTCTAACTTGCATGTTCATGTGTGTGAACAGTTAATTATGTACTACCTGGGATTAGCTCCAAGACAAGAGCATTGTGGAAGCTAAGTTGTCTTCTAGAGGCATCACATTAGTCGCTGGCATGAGTCAGACTTAGTCTTTCAAGCCAAGGTTGTCTCCATGCTCCAAGTAATGGTTGTAGACCAAACTTCTGTGCCCTTCGTACATCGTACGTTAGTTTTTAGTGTACTAGCTCTGATGGAGACAATGCTCCACCTAATGAGTAGGCATTGCTCCTTACCTCCTGTGCAGACTGTTGCTTTTTAACTCATGTGAAGACTGTTGCTCCTTACTTTCTGTGTAGAGTACTGCTCCTTACTTCCTGAGTAGACTACTGCTCCTTACTTCCTGAATAGTCTGCTGCTCCTTACTTCATGAGAAGACTGCTGCTCCTTACTTCCTGAGCAGACTGCTGCTCCTTACTTCCTGAGCAGACTGCTGCTCCTTACTTCCTCAGAAGACTGCTGCTCCTTACTTCCTGAGCAGACTGCTGCTACTTACTTCCTAAGCAGACTGCTGCTCCTTACTTCCTCAGCAGACTGTTGCTCCTTCTCCTGAGGAGACACTGTTCCTTACCTCCTAAGGAGACATTGCTCCTCCTTAGGAGATATTACTTCACCTCCCGAGGAGACATTGCTCCTTACCTCATGAGGATACATTACCTTACCTCCTGAGGAGACATTGTTCCTTACCTCCTGAGGAGACATTACTTTACCTCATGAGGAGACATTGTTCCTTACCTCCTGAGGAGTCATTACTTCACCTCATGGGGAGACATTATTCCTTACCTCTTGAGGAGACATTACTTTACCTCATAAGGAGACATTGTTCCTTACCTCCTGAGGAGATATTACTTTACCTCATAAGGATACATTGTTCCTTATCTCATGGAGAAACATTGCTCCTCCTCTTGATTAGACATTGCTCCATAGTCATTTCCTCTGGGCCTGAGGTGTCCTTCGTCAACCCAGCTACTCCAGCGGACCATTCCAATATGGAGTGGTTTTGTCTTAGGAATGTTAATTGTGCTTGTCTCCCCCAAAGTATCCGGAGGAGACCATACCTCATCAAGATTAAAGGAAGACGTTTTTGGTATATCTTGGTACATGTTCTTGATATCCTAGATGGCAAATAGAGTTTGAGTTTAATGTATTTTTGCATAGGGTACATGTAAAAAATGTCCTTCTCATTTTTGATATTCACATTCGCTGTCATCCTTTTGTTTCACAAAAAATGTTATTTATATGGTAGTTTTGTTGCAAGTGATGCCATTAACGACCGTTAGTTTTGTTCATTAAGTCGCCTCACATGCTGTGAGGACAATGTCGTCTTTTCTCCTTTCTCGCTCGTTTACACCTACACAGCCCTTGCCATGCAAATTACATTCCTAATAAACATATTTCTTATTTCTTCTATGCATAAACAGTGTCATCTCATTTTAACCCTTGATTTTTGAAAATCAAGAACAAAAATCACTAAATCAGAATGGTTAGAACTCAATTTTGGCAGATTCAAGATCACAATGATCCGAATCATGATCTTTGGGTTGTTTATGGTAAGAATTGTTTCTTATCGACTTTTATGATATTTTTGGTTCGAATGTGACATGTTTAACATGCAAAGTGTGAAGTAGGTTACGTTGAATTTCAAAATTGTAATGCTTGTTTTGATTTTGATTTTTTTATTTTATTATGTTTTCTGTTCAACTACTTATCAAAACTTGTTTACCATGAAAATCCACCACAATGATGAGTTTTCCAAACATCCTGAAAGACAATACAAGTTTGTTGTGTTAGATTATGTTGACCTAATATTGTGACATGTTCTTCATTCATGAGTTGGTTAGAATGTTTGGGGAACTAGGTTTAAGGGATAATAATAAGATCATGTATACGCATTTTAGGATCCATGGCATATCTTTTGATGATGGGATGGTTCTGTTAATGGTGGATGAAGATGTCATCAACTTATTGAATTATGTCCTAGGTGTAAAGAAATAGAGGTTTATATAGAAACTAAAGTGTGATTGGTAGAACAATATTTAGCGAAGTTGCTTGTTAAATAGAGCAAAGGTGTAGTGATTGAGGAGATTGTTGAAGATAATATTGTTTCTAGCAGTGGAAAAGAATCAAGGTTGTTAATGTTAAAGTGGTCTTAGATGGGTAAAGAGGAGGTTGTTTCTAGCAATGGCAAATAATCAAGGTTGTTAGTTAGAGTGACATGAGATGGGTAAAGAGGATGAACATGTTGATACTTTAATTCATGCTTCAACTTCTTCTGATGTTTGCCCAGTAGGCGAATCTAGGAATGATTAGAATGTAAAAAACTTAGATAATGACAATGAGGTACCAATGGTCGTTTTAGGAATTAAATGGAAGACTCTGATGTAGAGATCCATAATGTGGCAAATGAACATGAGAATGTTGATTGTGTACATGATAGACTACTGGCGAGATTCAGGAAAAAGTGCAGGAGACACTTATGGATGATGATTTGTTCCAACAAGATAGTGTTGTGGACTAGAAATAGTATTCTTGTCATTTTGTTGATAAACAACAAGATATTGCAAATTATTATTGAACTAAAGCATCCCGATGAGGAAGTGTTTTTTCAAACAAGTGGTGCTCTAGTAGATCCTGGTCAGGATCTTGATAAAAAAGTTTTAAAATGGAAGAAAATGAGGATGACGAAGAAGAAGAATGTTTTATTAGAGGGGACGAGAGTGACTTTCAGAATGATGACAATGAAATACCCTACACAGAACCTGCAGTGGACATGCAAAATTTCCACGTTTAGGTTGAAGCAAACCTACATCACTCTAGGATGGAAGTGGATACAATACGATATGGAATGAATATGGTGCTTATGTAATTAATTTGGATGATTTTCATAGTGTTAATGATGGTATGATGAGCATCCTTTACAAACTAGAAAACGAATATTGGGGAAAATTAGAAGGGAATACGAGGGAAAGGCAAACATTTACAGTATATTTATCCCTTAAACAAAGACTATGCAATAATGAATAATCTTAGGAAAACTTATGATTTTAAAAAAAGTTTGAAAAAGCTGAAAAGGAAAGAGATGATTTAAAACTTACCTTAGAAAAGTTTGAAAATTCATCTAAGAATCTAAGCAAACCGTTAGAGATTCAAGTAAGTGATAAGTTCAAGACTGGTGTAGGGTATGATACTCAAGTGGTTGATAGTCAAGTATTTGATAGTCAGGTGAATGATAAGTACAAAACAGGTGAAGGGTATCATGCAGTTCCACCTCCCTATACTAGGAACTTCATGCCCCCTAAACCTAATTTGATACATGCTAATGAGTAAGAATATGTTTTTAGTGAGTCAATAACTAGTGTGCCTGCAGTTGCAACTAGTAAAGTTAAGACTAGTGAGTCGAAACCTAAGTCTGTTAGTGAACCACTTATTGAAGACTGGATATCTGACAGTGAGGATGAGAATGAGACTCAGTTTAAGTCTAAACAGAAAAAACCTAGTTTTGCTAAAGTAGAATTTGTTAAATCTAATGAGCATGTGAAAATACCTAGGGAGTCTGTTGAGAAGGTAGAGAATAATAAGCAAGCTAAATACCCTAGGAAAAATAGTCAAAGTCCTAGAGGTAACAAAAGAAACTGGAATAATTTGATGACTCATAAATTAGGAAGTATTTGAGTTTAAAAATAAAGCTTGCTATGTGTGTGGCAGTTTTAACCATTTAATCAAAGATTGTGATTTTTATGAAAAGAAAATGGTAGAAAAACATGTATGGAACAATGCTAGTAGGGTGAATCACCAAAATTCTCAAAGATTGACTCACCCTCATCCAAAAGGAAATTTTGTTCCAAAAGCAGTCTTAATGAAATCTGGCCATAAAACACTTAATACTGCTAGGAAAAACTCTTCAAAAGCAGTAGTATCAGTTAATACTGCCAAACCAATTAATACTACCTACCTAAGACCAACAGTGAATAGTGCAAGGAAAGTATCAAATGTTTTTAATAGAGCACATTCACATGTTAGAAGGCCCTTTAACAAGTTTACAACAAATAAGAACAGTAATTTAAATGAAATAGTTAATACTGTTAGAAGAAATGTTACTACTGTTGAGTCAAAAGCAGTAGTAAGTAATAATAAGGGAAATGAGGCTAATGCTGTTAAGGCCTCAGCATGTTGGGTTTGGAGACCAAAGCTAAAAGTTTTAGACCATGTCTCCAGACATAATGGTGCATCAATGAACTTTAAAAGATTTTACTATGCTGATGCACAAGGCAGATCCAAGTCTATAATGGCTTGGGTCCCTAAGAGAGCATGATTCTCTTACTTTTATGCAGGGCAATCCACAGCTAGAATTGCAGGAAAAAGGAGTAATTGATAATGGATGCTCTAAGCACATGACTAGAAACAAGTCCTACCTCTTAGATTATGAAGAAATTGATGGTGGATTTGTTGCCTTTAGAGGAGGAAAAGAAGGATGCTGAACATCTAGAGAATGAAGATAGTGAGGTGCCAAATACAGAGGAGCTAAGAGTTAATCAAGAGCAGGATGAAAGTGTTAACAGTACTAACAATATTAATACTGTTAGTTCAACTGTTAATACTGCTAACATAGAAGATAATGTTGTTGATGAGAATATAGTCTATAGATGTGTTGATGATCCAAATATGCCTAATTTAGAAGAAATTGTCTATTCAGATGTTGATGTAGAGGCTGACATGACTAATTTAGATACACATATCCTTATCAGTCCTACTTCAACTACCAGAATTCACAAGGATCATCCACTTGAACAAATCATTGGAGATATACATTCAGCACCTCAAACCAGAAGAATGACAAAGAGTGTGACTGACCATGGTATGTTTAGTTCAGTGCAACAGAGGATCAACCATAAAGATTTTTAGAATTGTCTGTTTACTTGTTTTCTATCACAAGTAGAAAGCAAGAAGGTAATTCAAGCTTTGACAGATCCAAGCTGGATAGAAGCAATGCAAGATGAGCTTCTACAGTTTAAACTGCAAAAGGTTTGGACTTTAGTTGATTTACCATATGACAAGAGGGCCATTGGAAAAAATGGATCTACTGAAACAAGAAAGATGAAAGAGGTATTGTGGTTAGAAACAAAGTAAGGCTGGTTGCACAGGGTTGCACTCAAGAAAAGGGAATAGATTATGATGAGGTTTTTGCTCCAGTTGCTAGGATTGAAGCAATTAGGCTATTCTTAGCCTATGCCTCATTCAAAGACTTTATTATGTATCAGATGGATGTGAAGAGTGCA
This sequence comes from Tanacetum coccineum, assembly GCA_026074375.1. Classification (NCBI taxonomy): domain Eukaryota; kingdom Viridiplantae; phylum Streptophyta; class Magnoliopsida; order Asterales; family Asteraceae; genus Tanacetum; species Tanacetum coccineum. The sequence continues at coordinate 21,746 of BQNB010047575.1, read as the reverse complement.
TTTCTACATGGCAAGATTGAAGAGGAAGTCTATGTCTGTCAACCTCTAGGGTTTGAAGATCCAGAGTTCCCTGACAGAGTTTATAAGGTAGAAAAGGCACTATATGGTCTACATCAAGCTCCTAGAGCTTGGTATGAGACTTTATCTACCTATTTATTAGACAATAGATTTTAGAGAGGTCAGATAGATAAGACTTTGTTCATTAAAAGAGTTAAAGGTGATATTCTACTAGTTTAAGTATATGTAGATGATATCATTTTTGGATCTACTAAGAAGAGTTTATGCACTGAGTTTGAGAAATTAATGCATAAGAAGTTCCAAATGAGCTCTATGGGTGAGCTTACTTTCTTCTTAGGACTACAAGTGACACAGAAAGATGATGGAATTTTCATCAGTCAAGACAAGTATGTGGATGAAATTTTGAAGAAGTTTGGCTTTTCAACTGTGAAGACAGCAAGTACACCTATGGAGACCTCAAAGTCTTTGATGAAGGATGAAAATGCTGAAGATGTTGATGTTCACTTATATAGATCAATGATTGGCTCATTAATGTATTTAACATCTTCAAGGCCTGATATAATGTTTGTTGTATGTGCTTGTGCAAGATTCCAAGTCACACCTAAAGTTTCACATCTTCATGCTGTGAAAAGAATCTTTAGATACTTGAAAGGTCAACCTAAATTGGGCCTTTGGTATCCTAAGGACTCGCCATTTGATTTGGAAGCTTATACTGACAGTGACTATGCTAGTGCTAGTTTAGACAGGAAATCCACAACAAGAGGTTGTTAATTTCTTGGGAGAAGATTAATTTCATTGCAATGCAAGAAGCAAACTGTAGTTGCCAACTCTACTACTGAAGTAGAGCATGTAGCTGCATCTAGTTGCCGTGGACAGGTGTTATGGATCCAAAATCGATTGCTTGATTATGGATACAACTTTATGAACACCAAGATTTTCATTGACAATGAAAGCACAATCTGCATAGTTAAGAATCCAGTATTTCACTCAAAGACTAAGCATATTGAGATTAGACATCACTTCATCAGGGATTCATATAAGAAGAGCTTAATACAAGTGATCAAGATTTACACTGATCACATTGTTGCAGATTTACTCACAAAAGCATTTGATGTTAGTCGTTTTCAATTTTTGACTGCTAGCATTAGAATGCTTAATCTTTGAAGTGTTGTTTGGATAGACTGATGATTGGAATGGGTTAGAAATGCTAAGGATGAAATTGGGGTTAAAATTGGTAACTCCAAAAGTTAATGCTGCTGGGCGAAAAGTTAATACTGCCAGGCAAAAAGTTAATACTGCTGGGCTAAGATAGTGCTGCCAGGTAAAAGGTAATGCTGCCAGGCTACTTACTACTGCTAGGTTACTGTTGGAGTTACAACTGCTGAGGGTATTTTTAGCCTATAAAAGGAATACTTCGCTTATAGGTGTTTTATATTACCTATTTAAGCGTATTTGATCACAATAAGTTCTTCTTAATCCTTTAAATACTCTCAATTACAAACCCAAAACTCAATTTCTTCACTGACTTCAAACAATTATCACTCATAGAGGCTCTAAAATTTGTTGATTCACACAACATGGTTGCTTACTTTGAAAAATCCACAGAGAATGCTGATTTTGATGAGATAGTGGACTTTCTGAATGCTAACCCAATCCGATATGCCTTAACTGTAAATCCAACTATCTATGTCTCTTATATTGAGCAGTTTTGGTCTCCTGCAAAGATTAAAATAGTCAATAATAAAAGACAAATACATGCCAAAGTTAATGGCAAGACAATAGTAATATCAGAATCATCTGTGAGGAGAGATCTTTAATTTAATGATGAGGATGGTATTGCTTGTCTCACAAATACTGAAATTTTTGAAAACCTTTAATTGATGGGATATGAGAATCTTTTTGATAGACTTACTTTTTAAAAATCTTATTTTTCCCATCAATGGAAGTATCTTATACATACCATCTTGCAATGTTTAAGTTCAAAATCAACTGCTTGGAATGAATTTGGTACAAATATTGCATCTGCAGTTATATGTTTGGCTAAGATTCAAAAATTTAATTTTTCTAAATTGATTTTTGATGGTACGTTGAGAAACTTGGATCCTAATTCTAAAAAGTTTTTAATGTATCTAAGGTTTTTACAACTATTTTTGAACAATCAAATTGAAAATCTTACACCAACTTTTAATGATGAGTATGATACACCTTCTCATACTAAAAGGGTTTTTGCAAAAATGAGAAGGCAAGGAAAAGATTTTTTAAGGACTGTGACACCATTGTTTGCTACTATGTTGATACAACCTTAAGCAGATGTAGGTGAAGGTTCAGGACAACCCACTGAACCCCAACACACACCTACTACTGCTTCACCATCTAATATTGAACCAATCCCTATTATTGCATCATTATCACAACCCCAAAAGACTCACAAACATATGAAAACCAAAAGGCCCACTGAGATATCTCAGTCTAGTGGACCTACTACCCTTGTAGCATATGAGATTATCCATGAGGAGAGGGGAGACATTATGGAAAAGGCTGCCATTACTGATGCTAGCTTAGATGCAAAGTAGGACAGTGGTAACATAATTAGGACCCAATCCATAGCAACACTTAATGAGCATATTTCTCAGGGAACTAGTTCAGGTAGTAGTCCCAAGCGCCAAGATACCATATTAGGAGATAGACCTGCTCAAACTAGGTTTGAGAGGTTGTCTAAGCAGTCCAATGATCTACTTATCTCAGGAGTTAACACACCTGGAAGTGGGGAGGACAGACTAAAAATTATGGAATTGATGGAAATTTGTACAAAATTATCTAATAGGGTTCTTACCTTGGAGAATGTCAAGACTGCTCAGGATTTAGAGATTACCAGTCTAAAGAAGAGAGTTAAGAAATTGGAAAAGAAGAAAAAGGCAAGAACTCCACAACTCAAAAGGAGGTTATTCAAAGTAAGGATAAAGTCTTCTGCTAATAAAATTTTGGGTGATCAGGAGGATGCATCCAAATAGGGGAGGAATATAGTTGAATCAGACCAAGATGAAGAGATTTAATTTGTTCAAGAGGATGCAGAGACTCAGGGGAGGTATGATCAGGATATTGATGTTACTACTGTCAGTGCACAAATTACTACTACTAGTGTATCTGTTAGTACTGCTGAGCCAAGTACCCCTCCAACAACAACAACTGTTATTGAAGATGAATATCTCATAATTGCTCAAACACTTATGACGATGAGAAGTGAGAAATCAAAAGAAAATGCAAAAGAAAGAGGATCAAAAGAAAAATCTAGTGAGTCTGCTACTAGACCAACAATAGAAGTGACTATGCAAGAACCTAGTGAGCCTGGAACAAGAAAAGCAGTACCTCCTTCACAACATGATCTAAAAGACAAGGGAAAAGCCAAAATGATTAAACTAAATAAGCTATTAAAGAAAAAGGATCAGATCAAGTTTGATGAAGAAGTGGCTAAAAGACTTGCAGAAGAATTAGATGTTGAGTTAGAAGAAGAAGAAAGGGTTACAATACAAAGAGAAGAAGAGGCTAACTTAATTTCATGGGATAATACTCAAGCTATGATGGAGGCAGATTATGAGTTAGCTCAGAGACTACAAGCAGAAGAACAGGGAGAATTGACCATTAAAGAGAGGTCAAGATTGTTTATAGAGTTAATGAACAAAAGGAAGAAGCACTTTGCAAAGCTTAGAGCTGAAAAGATCAGAAGAAAACCACCAACTAAAGCACAAAAGAGGAATCAAATGTCTACCTATCTAAGAAACATGGCTGGATACAAACACACTCAGTTGAAGAACAAAAGTTTTGAAGAAATTCAGATGTTGTTTGACAAAGAAATGAAGAGGGTGAATTCATTTGTTCCTATGGATTCAGAGGTGGTGGAAGGCAGTGGAAAAAAAAATTGAAAGAAGTAGAAAGGAAACCATTAGTAAGAAAAGAGCAGGTGAAGAACTTGATGAAGAAAGTGTCAAGAGGCAAAAACTAGAGCATGATGCAGAAAAGGCAGAACCTCAACTTTGTTTAGAGATAGTTCCAAAAGATGATGAAGCTGTCAATGTTGAATCATTATCTATAAAATATCCAATAGTTGACTGGAAGATACACATTCTAGCAGAAAACAAGATGTATTATCAGATCATCAGGGCAGATGGAAGTAAAAAATATTATAAGATATTTAGTGCAATGCTTGATGATTTTGACAGATAAGATGTGTTAGATCTATACAGGATGGTAAAGGAAAGATTTGAAATAGCAAGCCTAGAAGGATATGACAGATTACTTTGGGGAGATCTTATAACTTTATTTGGGCCAAGTAAGGAAGATGAAATCTAGAAAGCTCAACAGGACTACACATTGATAAGCTGGAGGTTATTTGATTCATGTAGAATTCATTTACTATTGATAGATACTGGAATTACTATTCATATGCTGGTAGAAAGAAAGTATCCTCTTACATAAGAAATGCTTTTAAGGATGTTGAGTAGAAGACTAGAAGTTGATCATGAGTGTGAAATGGCTTATGAACTTCTCAGATTTACAAGATCACAACTTAAGAAGTAGAAGAGTGTTTGAATACATCCTCTTAAGGATTAAGAATATTTTATTGAAGAAACTTGATGATTAATATGATGAATATCAAGTTTAGGGGAGGATGTTGGGAATAAAAGGCTTCTTAACTGTTACTTCTGCTGGTTCAAGTTACTGCTGCTAGTTATGAAGATTACTACTGCTGGTTATAGTTTCTACTGCTGGTAAAGATTGCAGGAAATATTCTAAGTCATTACTACTGCTAGTTGTAAAGTTACTACTGCTAGTATTAGTTACTACTGCTAGAAGAGTTTCTGTTGTCAGTTATAAGTTAGTACTGTTAGTTATATGTTAGTATTGCTGATGTGATAAGAATGAGATATTTTAGGAAAAGATATGTATGTATAGAAAATGCGTTGTAAGCCCATTAGGGTTCCTTGGTGTATAAAAGGAGACCCTAGGGCATGTAGGTTAGTATCTTAATATCTCATCTTCATATATCATCTAGAAATCATTTTGTTATAGCTTCAAGGTTTTGTATAACCCTAACACTATTAAGAGTGTTCGTATTAATATATTGAGGCTGAAAGTTTGGTATTATACAATCTTGTTTGTTACTGTTTTATTGCTTATTCTTCTTAATATCATAGACTAGATTCCGCATAGTCTTTGATATATTCAATCAAAGTTTCTATCATAGTTGTCTTGGATTTATTCAATACAACTAAGCCCTTTACAAGCTAAGCAAGATCTATTCAAGTGGGATCAACAAGACTGCATATCACATCATTAATGACAAAAAACCTTCAAAAACACACCTTCACATCTTTAGTTGCACATGTTACTTAAACCAAAGATGGTGAAAATCTTGACTAGATGAAAGAAAAAGGGGATCCGTGCATTCTGGTGGGATACTCCACTCAATCTAAGGGATATCGAGTTTACAACAAGAGAACCCGATTGATAGTTGAATCCATACATATTAAGTTTGATGAAATTAAAGAGATGACTAAGATGTCTGTTGAGAATAACACTTCAGGCCTCGTTCTCCAATAACAAAAGGCGTCAGACTATGACAACTCTGGACCCGCACCCCAACTACAAAATGTTTCTCCATCAGCAGATACAACCGCTCCGTCACAACCAGAGTTGGATCTTCTATTCGGTCCTTTGTACGATGAATTTTTCACTGTAGGTACTTCAAGTGTCAACAAGTCTTCTTCTCCCACCGATAATTCTACTAAACAAGACACACAACCTACAACGAATATTCACCCTTCAACAGAACCAAAAACTCCAACTACAACCATTCAAGATAAGGAAAACAACGATAATCAAGCAGCAGATGCACACTTTGAACCATATGAATTTGTCAACCCATTCTGTACACCGGTACGTGAAGAAACAGAGACATCTTTGCGTAATGTTGATAATTTGAACATGCATACTTTCTACTAACCTCATCAATCAGAACACCGATGGACAAAAGATCACCCGTTAACTCAAGTTCGTGGAAATCCATCCAAGCCAGTGCAAACAAGAAGACATCTTGCTATAGATCCTGAAATGTGTATGTTCGCGCTCACCATGGTATCGCTGAACTGAAAAACATTAAGGAAGCAATGGCCGATTCCGCATGGATCAAGGAAATTCAGGATGAGCTTTATCAATTCGACAGACTACAAGTCTGGTAACTCGTCGACAAACCATTTGCCAAGAAAGTCATCAAGCTAAAGTGGTTATAGAAGAACAAAAAGGATAAAGATCAAACTATAATTCACAATAAAGTACGACTCATAGCTAAGGGGTATGCACAGGAAGAGGGTATTGATTTTAAGGAATCTTTTGCTCTAGTTGCTCGCTTAGAAGCTGTTCGACTTTTCTTCACCTACACAACACACAAATATTTTCCAATCTACCAGGTGGACGTTAAAACGGCATTTCTCAATGGTCCACTAAAAGAGGAGGTTTATGTTGCATAACCAGATAGGTTCATTTATCCTGATCATCCAGAAAAAGTTTACCATCTATGGAAAGATCTATATGGATTGAAGCAAGCTCCAAGAGCCTAGTATGATGAACTCTCAAATTTCCTGATGTCCAAAGGTTTTATTAAAGGTACCATTAACCCTACTTTATTCACGATAAGATACGGGGAGGACATTTTACTTGTGCAAATTTATGCCGATGACATTATTTTTGGGTCTACTAACCCTAAATATTCAAAAAGATTTGAAAAACTGATGCATAGTAGATTTGATATGTCCTTAATGGGGGAAATGAAATTCTTTTTAGGACTTCAGATTCACCAATCCCTAAGAGGTATCTTTATCAATCAGGCCAAGTACGCTTTAGAAATACTCAAAAAACATGGTATGGATAAATGTGATAGCATTGGTACACCAATGGCTACTAAACCTAAACTGGATGCAGACTTGAGTGGAAAACCCATTGACCAAACACCATACAGAAGTATGATAGGGTCACTCATGTATCTGACTTCCAGTAAACCAGACATAGTGCAAGCAGTATGTTATTGTGCACGTTATCAAGCCAAACCGACTGAAAAACACCTCAAAGAGGTTAAAAGGATCTTTCGATGCTTAAAGGGAACCATTAACATGGGACTCTGGTATCCGAAGGATTCTGGCTTTGAACTAACAGCTTTTTCAGATGCTGACCATGCCGGATGTATTGATACTCGCAAAATCACTTCTGGAGGAATACAGTTCCTAGGTGATAAGTTAGTCAGCTGGATGTCAAAGAAGCAAGACTACACTGTAATGCCATCAGCAGAAGCAGAGTACGTGGCGTCATCTGCAAGTTGTGCTCAAATAATGTGGATGAGGACACAACTTAAGGATTATGGCTTTAACTACAACAAAATACCGTTGTATTGTGACTCTCAGTCAGCCATAGATAGAAATCTCATGCAACCCCGTGCAGCACTCCCATACCAAGCACATCCTTACTCGATATCACTTTATCAAGGAACAGGTTAAACGTGGTATAATTGAATTGTACTTTATCAGAACTGAACACCAATTAGCTGACATGTTTACTAAAGCCTTACTCGAAGATAGGTTTTAGTATCTTGTCCGACGAATTGGTATGAGATGTTTGACTCCAACAGAACTGGAGGTTCTGACAAATGAATTCACTTGATATTTCATCAAACATCGATCTGTAAATATTCTTAAGAAAATAAATTACAAAAATATAAAACCTATAAAACCAAATACAAAAATATAAAACTTCAAAAAGAAAATAAAAAATCAGAAAATCAAAAATTCCAAAAAGAATCTTCTCGACATGTCTCTTGGAATCGATAACATTTACGTAACTAGAAATGACGATTAATATTGTCATGGGTATGTAAATGAAGTTCGAGCACGAGTTCAAAAGTTTCAAAACATGTCATTTCTAATTTTCTTAATGGCTTATGTGCAAATGAGTACATAACCCGGACTTCAAATAAAGGAAAGTTTATTTATAAAGACAACCTATCCTAACAATGAGAAAATCAAATTTTCTAGGTCTTGAGCTGTTCTTATAAGACATTCAAAGTTTTGAGCTCAAGAAAAAGGATAGTGTACGCATAAGTGCACTTATCCTTAGAGTTAGAAGATAAGTCTTCTAACATGTTTTCAAAGCGTTGAACACAATTTTCAAGAATTTATCAATGACAATTCAAAATCTTTCAAAATTGTGTGTTCAACACTCCATCCCTTACAAAGTTTCAAAAAACGACAATATTACAATTGGTTTTATTTTTTAGGGGAATTTTTCGAAAAACAAAGTTTTAATGATTTTGGATACATCATCTCACGACAATTCTTATGTATTCAAAACATTATAAAAAGTCTTAATAACAAATTAGTAATAATAATGACTACTCAATAGATTGTATGTTATAAAATGATCCAGTTTCTGAGCATAATTTTTTAAGAATTCTTTAATGACATTTCAGAATCTTTTAAAATTGTGTGCTCAACACTGCCCCACCCTCAATTTTATATTCATTTTATAACTTGGTATCATTTTTTTGGTGTCAAACATATGTAAAATTAAAGGGGAGCAAGAAAAAAAGTTCTACATAATTCATGCTGATAATATTTTCTCCCCATAGATTTTCAAGACAAATTTCAATCACTTGGTATTTCAAAGACTAAGTGAATTAGAATTTAAAATAAGGGGAGAAATGTGATCTAGAAAATAATAATGTGATCATTAAGACTCAAAGTGCTTTATACTCTTACCCACATGTGCAAAACACTTTCGTTTATCAATGCACGTGTGAAGAGAGAGCTTTTCAAATGATAAAACTTTCGAAGTGTCAAATTTTTTCAAACACTTTGAATGATTTTCAATCAAGGTTTTATGGTTTCAATCAAATACCCAACATCTTAATTTCACGAAGATTATGAAGTCATAAGGTGGATAGGTTAGGTATTAGTCCTATGATCCAGCTAGAACCAGAGGGATCTACCCAAGGACACTCCATAGTTAGAAATAGTAGTCCTTAGGTATGATTGGAGATGAATGAGTATAAGGGAATAATGCTGGCTAAGACATGAGTTAACACTAGAACAATCATAACAAGGTGTTAGTAATGACGTCTTGGTAAGCATTGAAGGGGTTGAAGAATGAAAAAGAAATGTATAGATAAAGGGTCTAAAGAAAGAAGCCCTCCACACACTTTAGGCAGAAATCGTATCAATACATAATCTATCAGATTCACAAAGATGAATTTTGGTATCGAAGACAAGACATCATGGACCCAGTGATGCACTACACAACCCTTCCTAGCTATTCAAGTTTCTCTCAACAGATGCTTGTCTCATTTGTCACGGAGATACACACGACTTTTATTTACTTTATCACTCCGAGTTAGTTGATATTGAATAGGTGGCAGTTTGCTCCAGCCTCCGAGTACTAAAACCAAAATGCACTAATCGAGTCTAGAGCCAAAAGATCAATAAAATAAATCTCACTAGGACATATTCCAAGACAAACACTTGTTGAACATCATCAAGTTCACAAGCTGTTAACAAGAGTCCTATGCATTATCCTTGTGATTATGCCAGAACATTCAGAGTGATGCTCTTTAGCATTCTACAGTAACGAATGGAAATCCTTCTAGAGTCAACCTCAAACAGCTCTGCGATAGGTGACTTGTGAAATTCTATATGAATTAAGCTTGTGTCAACTGGATATCAATTTGGTCTAGTAAATGAATGGACGACTCAATAAAAAAGATAGTAACTATCTGATTCACTTATATCGTGATGTTTGCTTTGAGACGTTCCGGTAATGAGAACAAGTAAGCATGGTGAATCTAATAAATTTGTGTTAGAGGATCTTACGCTTTAAGCTGGAAACCCTGTCAAGGAGATTCTTCTAAATTGAATCTACTTGAAGACATGTCGGTCCTCACGAAATCGAAGGTTAACGCAACCATACTCAGACGAATGACAAATCCATATTCGTCCATATCTGTAGTTTATCACTAACATTAAAATGTAGGTACAAACGACAGTGTTGCAGCCTCATTCCAGCAGAGTCCGATTCATTACCACATGCTCATGCTCAAGCTACAAAGACATACTATAAGCATTAAGATTCAAGAATCAAGAAAGCTCAAGAATTAAATACAAAGACTTCCGCAAACTCTGATATTCAAAATCTTCCTTAAAGATGTCAAGATTATCAAGAGAAAGATTGTCAAGGGAGATTGTTATCAAGCTTTCATGATGATGTAAAGTATGAGCATGTTGGTCAAGACCCAAGATCGCAAGATGGCAAAGACAAAAAAGACAAAGAAGGAAATATTTAAAGATCTCGGAACAAAAGACAAAGTCGAAAGACAATGACAAAGGCTCAAGATCAAAGATCACAAAGCGTGAAGGAACAAGCCTACAACATGATAAAGACCAAATATTCAAGAACTCAACAACAAAGCAATCTCAACAAGTTCAAGGAAGCAAGATTCAAGATCTTACCTCGGGAATTTGAAGACCACACATTAGGGGAGATTGTTAGCCTCAAATATGTGTTTGAACATGGAAGCTCATAATCTGCAGGAAACCTCGCTTCGAGGGAGATTGTTAGCCTCAAAATATTAAGTCAAACAACGAAGCTTAGCTACTAATCATGGAAGCTTAGTCGTTATTCACAATATGTTATAATAGGCTAGAAAGGGTAAACGGGCTCGTCTATGTAAGCTAATTGGTTACGTGTTATGGGTTAAAGCCCAAGTAATCCCAAGCCCGGCCCGTAGAAAGCCCATAGGCGTCCAAGCCTTATGGTCTAGGTATAAATACCCCTTCTCCACAATGGAGAAGGGTTGGTTGCTCACTTGTAAAGTTTCACACTTTTATTCAATCTACCATCCTTTCTTTTTCTCTCTTTTCTTCTTTCTTTCCTTCCTTCTCTTTTTCTTCTTGAATTCGTGTGATAAGTAATGATGTGTAAGTGATTACGGGTTCCTACATAGAGGGGCCTTCAAAGTTGTGAACCAAGTCAGTCCATGTAGCTTTAACTATTTCACAGCTAATGACTGACTCAATTATATCATCTGGTAGACATGATATAATGATGCTTTTAAGGCGTTGGTCTTGATTGACCAACCTCCTCTCATGAGACTCAGGTTTAGTAGCACCTTCATCCATTTTGGGTCGGAAAGGACCATCCTTAATACATTGAATGTAATAGGGTTCCATTCCAGTCAAATAGCAAAGCATTCACTTTTTCTTTTTGGTAAATTTTCCCGGTTCTAGTCTAGGAGCAATAGCAGAGTAGCAACCTCCCTTTTCGTTAACTAGCCGAGGTACATTACTTTCAGCGGCCATATTTGGATCTAGGTTTTAAACACTTTTGAGCATATTATTTGTAAAAAAGTTTTATAAACCTTGTGCTTTGGTACCACTTGTTGTTCCCCTTAAGTTAATTACCAATAACTATAATGTTAAGATAAACTAACTCATGGCTTGTAAGAGATGACATCAAATAGTTGATACTTTTCTATATCAAATTCCCATGTTTATTGCCTTGTTTTATATAATTTAATATAAATTGGTACTTAAAATGTTCATATCTATATTTTCAGGATAATCAAGGCATGGGAACAAAATTTCATGAAAGATGGATGTTTCTAATGATGATATACTTATGGAGCTATTTACTTATGATTTGGAGTTCATTATGGAAGGCCCGTGAAAGAATCAAGTGAAGAAACAAAGCCGAAAGTTGAAGAAATGTTCCCGAGATATCTCCATAAATGTGCTTTAGTATGTTGACCATAACTTCTTCATACAAACTCCTTTGAAGTTGATTCAAGTGGCCATGAAAAGAGGAAAGAGAAATCTACAACTTTTGTGTTTTAAGATAAGCGTAGATCTGTTAGAGATATTATTTCATCACCATGAATACAAAAATAAGAAAAAGATTTTTAGAGAGAGAAAGAGCTAGAGAGAGAAAGACAATGAATGAAAAATGAGATGGTTACTTACACTTAGAAAAGAAAATGAGAAGCAACACCCTCTCCACACTTGGAGAGGGCTTTTTATAGTTACAAGAGATAAAACCCTTCTTGGGTTGTTGAGCTTGATTATGCGTCGGACCTATTACTAATGGACTTAAGCCCGACACCTAGGCCCAATTAGCTTAGATAATTCCCGTAAACTAAGTTTTTCTTATACAAGGCCTGTGAATATTTAATGACCATCACTTTAATAAAAACACAGCTAACAATCTCCCCCTAAGGGGTGGTCATTCAATTATGGATCCTTCTTTTAACGTCTTGAGTCTTGGAGCCTTGTATTCTTGGGAATTCTTTTGAAGATCCTTTTGCATGTTTGTGATCTTGGATCTTGATCTTTAACTTGATATTCTTTGACAAAATACTGATATCGTGGTCTTTGGCCTTGATTTGTCTTGACTACTATGATCTCTGAATCTTTATCCTTAAATCTTTATGCTGCCTTGCGATCTTGTGTCTCCACCCTCATGCTCAAGGTCTTGAAAGCTTGCTGACAATCTCCCTCAACATTTTCTTTAACATGATTACTTGTACCACATCATGGTAGGAGTAGTGCTTGATCTACTTGGAATATATATCTTTGTTATTATCTGGCAATCTTGTCAAAAATGTTCTTTTTGAGGAAGTGCTTGTACATCAGAGATTGCGAAAGACTGTGATAGTTTGAGCTTTCATCATGTATATATCTTTGTCGATTGATCATGAGGTCTTGAATCTTAACTCGTCATGGACTAAAAGCTGCTATCGTCGGGAAAACCTGCAAGTATAGGTTAGAGATAAACATATATGGACGAAAGTGTCTTTGTCACTTCATCGAATACGGTTGCAATAACCACGGTTCCCCGTTTATCAGCATAAATACTGCCTGTGATCAGGTAGAATTCAAAAGAATCTCCTTGACAGGGTTTTGCAGCTGCGCTAGCCGTTCTCGTTACCGGAGCATCTTAAAGCAGACAACACGGTAAGAGTGAATCAGACAGTTACTATCTTACTGATTGAGTCGTCAATTCATATACTGGACCAAAATCGATATCTAGTTGGTACAAGCTTGATTCATTTAGAATCTCGCAAGTCACCTACCAAGAGCTTGTTTGATGTTGGCTCAAGAAGGATTTCCATCTTCACTGTGAATACTAAAGAGTATCACTCTGATGTTCTGGCAATTATCACAAGGATAATGCGTAGGACTTAATGATACCAAATGTTGTATAATGATGTACAACATTTTGTATATTGGAATTTGTGTCCTAGTGAGATTTTTGATGGATCTCGTTGGCTCTAGACTCTATAAGTGCACATTTGTTATTTGGTAATCGGAGGCTGGAGCGGACTGCCACCTTTTCAATATCAACGATCTCGGAATGAGAAAGCCGATAGAAATGTGTTGATCTCCGTGAGAAATGAAACAGAAATCTTTTGAGAGATTCTGAGTGGCTAAGGAGGGTTGTGCATTGCATCACTGGGTCCATGATGACTTGTCTTCAATATCAGAATCATCTTTGTGATTACCGATAGATTATGCATTGACCCGGTTTCTGCCTAAGGTTGTATGGAGGGCTTCTTTCTTTTCACCCTTTATCCTTACAATTCTTTTTCATTCTTCAACCCCTTCAATGTTAAACCAACGCGTCCTCATTATCACCTTGTTGGGATTGTTCCGGTGATAACTCATGCCTTGGATAACATTTTTCCCAATCTCACTTTACTCCTTTTTTCAATCATACCTAGGACTTCTACTCTATCTAATGGAGAGTTCCTGGGTAGATCCCTCCGGTTCTGGCTGGATCATGGAACAGAAATTCCTAACCTTAACCGCCTTATAACCCCGTACGAGACAACAGTTGGACGGTCTTTGGTATATCCATTGTAGCCATAAAACCATTGAAAAATCAATCAACGTGTTCGAGAAGTCATTTATTACACATTGAGAGTTTTCTGTATCACCAAAAGCTCCCCCTACACATATGCATCATATTATGAAAGAGTTTTGCACATGCGAGGTTTAGGAACGCACTTATAGATTGAAGATCGTATCCATTATTAATCCGTATTGATCACATTTTAATCACTATTCTCCCCCTCAAAAAAATTGATAGTGTTGACAATTTTTGACAATTAGTGAATTAAAAACAAGTTAATGTCCGGAATTCCACAATAGCCTAACAAGGTTGGGGACGAACAGGGTTGCATGCAGAAGATTCATATTATTATATCTCCCCCTTAATTTATAGGATAAGATTGAAAAGCTTGGAGTGGGAGTTTGTTGAGCACACAATTTTGAAAGAATTTGAAATTTTCTTTTTGAGAATATCTTGAAAAATTGTGCTCAACAGGAAAATATGTGAGATATATCAGATGAACCATCATTTTCCTTAAAAACTTCTCTTGAGCATTCAAAACTTTGAATGATTATATGACATTGCTCAAGACCGAGAAGATATGAGCTTCCCGTTGTTTAGGATAAATGTACATAAATGAACATTTTCCTTTCTTTGGAGACCGAGTCCTAAGCTGACATTTACTTAGAAGTCGTTGAGAAAAAATGAAAGGACATGTTTAGAAAAGCATTTGGAAATCTCGCTCGAACTTCATTTATATCACCTGTGTTAATATTTATCAACATTCTAGGTGCGCAAATGTTATCGATTGTCGAGAAGACATGTCGGAGAAGATTCTTTTTGTATTTTTGATATTTCTTTGATTTTGTATTTTTGTTTTTTATAGGTTTTTATATATATATTATATATATATATATATATATATATATATATTATTTATATATAATATTTATATTTTGTATTTTGTTTTTCTGATAAAATATGTACAAAGATTACTGAGATTTTGGAAGACGTTCAAGTTCTTTAGGAGATAAAACTGCGCATTACCAAGGGCGATGAAACCAAATTGTTGAATCGCGTCTCAACTGGAAGAGCTTTGGTGAAGAGGTCGGCCAATTGGTATCCGTCTTTGACAAAATACAGTTCAATTGTCACTTTTCCACGTGTTCCTTATGAAATGGTAGCGGACAGCGATGTGTTTTGTTCTCTGAGTGTTGGACCGGGTTGCAGGATATTGGCTATGGCTGTTTTCGACATGACAGTAGATTGGAATCTTGTTGAATGAAGCCATAGTCCGTTAACTGTATTATGTCCGATCAAAGGACTTGGGCAAGCAAAACGGATAGAGACACATATTCTGCTTCCGCGGTTGACAGCGTCGTACAGTCTTGTTTCTTTGAGGACCAGCTAACCAGCTTTTCGCCTAAGAATTGAGCTCCACTGGAAGTACTCTTGAAGGTGCTCTTTTACATCCCGCCATAGTCAGCATCTGAAACATCACGGTTAGTTCAATACCAGAATCTTCGTATACCAAAGACCCGTATTAACGGTTCCCCGGTGATAACGAAAGTCCTTTTAACCTCCTTGAGGTGCTTCTCGGTTGGCATAGCCTGGTACCGAGCACATAAACAAGTAGCATGTACAATGTCCGGTCTACTAGACGTAAGATACATTAGGGCACCAATCATGCTACGATATTTTGTTGCATCGACTGGAGACCCATTTTGATCAAGGTCAAGCTTGTCTTGATCTCCATTGTAGTTCCAAACGGGATCACAAGTTTACATTCCATATTTTTTACAGGATTTCTATCACGTAGTTGGAACGGTTTATAAAGTGCCACGGGGGGATTGGTTAACTTGTAAGCCAAGAAAGAACGTCATTTCTCCTATCATTGACATTTCGAAGCGGCTTTTCATGTGGTCAGAAAATAGTTGGGTATACCTAGGGTGTGTAGAACCAAAGATAATATCATTAACATAGACCTGTACCACTAAGATGTCATCATCGAAGCGTCTTATAAACAATGTTGGATCAATTATGCCTTTGAAGAAGTGATTATGTAGGAGAAATGTTGACAATTCGTCGTACCATGCCCTTGGTGCTTGCTTTAACCCATATAGTGCCTTCTTTAACTTGTAAACATGGCTAGGATGATCAACATCGATGAAACCTTTAGGTTGATACACGTACACGTCTTCTTTTAGCGTACCATGCAAGAATGCAGTTTTCACATCCATTTGAAACACAGTGAATGATTTGTGAGCAACATATGCCAAGAATATCCTGATAGCTTCCATTCTAGCAACTGGAGCGAATGATTCTTCAAAATCTAATCCTTCTTCTTGGCAGTACCCTCTCATAACCAGACGAGTCTTGTTTTGGATGACTGTGTTTTCTTCATCATGCTTGTTTTTGAATAACCATTTCAAAGTAAGAGGTTTTATGTTATCCGAATTAGGAACTAACACCCATACATCAAGCCTTTTGAACTGAAGAAGCTCTTCTTGCATAGATTCAATCCATGCAGGGTCGGTCATAGCCTCTTTGACATTCTTTGGTTCCACAGTGCTTACCGTTAATGCATACATGCACATGTCACCATCGAATCGAAGTTGATTCCTCGTCAAAACTGGTCGTGAGGGTTCTTCTATCACTTGTTCCAGAGGGTGATCCTTAGTCCATTGATATTCATGAAGGTATGGTTGGTAAAATGTATACGTGTTCGATGGATCTACATATTGTGAAGTTGATGATTCAGCAGCACTTGTAGATGGAGTAGCAAAAGGATTTACAAATGTATTTTCATCGAACATAGCATTTGGAACATTGTCAGCAATTGTTGCGGGTTGATGCTGAATATATTGTTATGTTTCAAGCTCTTCAACATCCTATGAAGTATTTGGAAAATTTGTAGCTTAAGAGGATGAATTTGTTGGTGTCGGTGCGGTGTCTGCTGTTGTTGTAGTTGCCGTTGAGGTTTGAAGAACTTGAGGTGCTTGAGCAGCCGGAACAGTTCTTGGAGCAGCTGACGGTTGACCACCAATATGATCATCATACATAGCTTCAAACAGTAAATCCAATTCACCTTTAGTTGGTTGTTGAGTTGTTATTGTTGATGGAGCATAAGTAAGATCGAGTCCTGAACTGATTTATCCAGAAGTCATGCTTTAAAGCCCGGGTTTTAAACTGCTTTGTTCAAAAACTATATGGTATCAGAGCTAACCGGGGGTGTTTTGTATTCATGTGTGTTGTGTTTCGTGATTTTAGCTTTTCTAACATGTGGTATCAGAGCTAACTAGGGGTTTTGAAATGATATCTTTAACATGTGGTATCAGAGCTAACCGGGGGTGTTTTGTATTCGTGTGTGTTGTGTTTTGTGATTTTAGTTTTTCTAGCTTATTTTTGAGTCATTTTCGTAGCTTATTTTGCTAGAAAAAAAAACATGACCTGATGTTGTTTTGGACAAAAAGCTTCTACCTTTCTAGTGTCATATCCTTTTTCTTGCATATCAAAAGAAAGATTGAAGTTTCTTGGCTGGTATGAGCTTATTTCGAGCTTATTCTAAGATTGTTGATGAGTTCTTTTTGGTCCTTTCATTTTACAATATCTTATCATCAGATCTGGATTATTCTGTAATTTATTGTGGGTAACTTGTTTGGCTTATTTCGTCCTTTTTCCAAGCTTATTCAAAGCTTACAGTCCAGCTTATTATGGTCTTGATTTCATGGCTTATTGTATGCTTAAAAGTGCTTATTTTCAAACTCATTTATAGGTTTATTTGTGGTCTCCACGGCTTGAACACAAGGACAACTGGAAAAAACCTCAGATCAATTTTTTTGCTTCCCAACACAGTTTTGTGTTTTTTTGCAAAAAGAGAAAAGTACAATTTTATTAGTCAGGCGAATAATACAACTTCTTTGGTTAGGCGATTTATACCATTGGGTGTTGTGAGGCAAATTATACCATCTAGTGGGGAGAATTATACCATCTAGGGGGAAGAATTATACAGTTTTTGTTCTAGGCGAGTTATACTGTATACCTCACATGGCCAGGCGATTTATACACCTCACTAGGCGAACTATACCTCACATGGCCATGCGAAGTATACAACCATCCTGACCTAACCGAGTCAACTCGGTATTTACCGAGTTGACCCGGGTTAACTCACTAAATCACGTGCTGTGTCAAAGGTCCATGACAAAAATGAAGAAGTGAGAAGACTGACTCGATTCATAACCCACATAATTAGCCAACAACAATAGATTTACAACATCCATCATTTCAACTTCATCAATCAACAAATCCAAGATTCACTAAACCTTTTACCCTCGTCATAAATAATATTAACATCGAATCCAAAACTATATCCTATCACATCCTCCATCATCTTCGACACATACCTAAAATGAAATGACAAAAACTATTTGATCTCAGCTCATTTTTCTTTCATGGTGTACAATAAACCATCAGACCATTCAAGATCAAAAACACGACAGAAAATTACATCACTGATCTGTGAAGGTTTAAAACCTTTCATTAATATTCGATGTAAATAGATTGAACATAAACAAGAGTTTTTCGTTCATCTATTGGTTCGATTAGAATGAACACGAAAGAAACATATCGTTATTGATCTTTGTTGGTAATTAAAGAACTTCTACAAGATATGCTGCTGAAGAACTTAGTACCATTAGTTGAAGAACTTAGTACTGTTAGTTATAGTTAGTACTGCTAGTACAATGTTAGTACTATCAGTATATAGTTAGTACTGTTAGTTATATAGTTAGTACTGCTTATAAGATATGCATGAGTTATATTAGGAATAAATTTGCATGATCTGTTAACGCGTTTTGTAAGCCTATTAGGGTTTTTCCTTGGTGTATAAAAGGAACCCTTACGGCATAGTTAGAAAAATATCATTAGATCATTGATAGAAAATAGAAGCAGATCAATATTCATAGATTAGTTGTTAGGCAAAACATATAGTTGTTTTGTGATTTGTTCAATATAAGTGAAAGTTCTGTGTTCATTGTTTGATTGTTTCTTTTGAGTATATAAAG